>JAEIIU010055737.1:12483-30319 GCA_018874675.1 Drosophila baimaii
AACAAAAGTATTTTTCCCAGAACTGAAAGGATAAAAGCGAACAGAAATAAAAGCAGGCCAGCAGACGAGGCTGAGAATGTGGGGGTTCAGGTGGAAGGAGGCATTCCACATTGATATGGAGAATTGCAATTTAATTTTAGACAAGTCCAAGCACTAGTTAAATATTTATTTAATTTCTTAAAAATAAGAAATGTAAAATGGAAAATAATTTAAATTTCCTTGAAATTCCTTAAAGAGTTCCTGTCTTTCCAAAATAAAACAAAGTTATAATATTATTTTCCGGTCTCTTGGGCAATTAATTTGGTGTTGACTGCACCCGAAACTGCATTTGATTGATTAGCGTAATTAAGTGGAAGAAGGGTCAGCGGGAAGGGCATGCAGGAGAGCCACAAGCAACCAAAAAACAGGCTATGGCATCAAGTATACGCCATGAGGGGCGACATCAAGTATACGCCATGTGCAAAGTGCACAGCTTGATTCCCAGCGAAAAATTGACATGAAAATTCCATTATGCCAACTCACTTCACTGGCAATTGTCTTCGAACGCACACACACACACACACAGGAGAGGGGTTAAGAGCGGTTACAAACACCCTCCCCCCACACACACACACTCCCAGGCTTGCCCCAAGTTTCCAGGGCCAGGCCAACAGAGGCGACATAAGCTTATTAAATTCCATAAGGATCTCACATATTACAGCCAGCTACTTATGGCAAGGATTAAACAAACATGCCGACTTTACAAACTTGGCCAAGACAAGAAGCAGGGACTGCGCCAAAGCCTTTAACTGTTGACCAAGTCGTTGACACACATGCCAGCAGCAGCCACTTTCCCCACTTTTCAACTTCTCCAGCCTGCGTCACGCCTCCCCACCAGGCGGGAGAGCTCGCCAAATGCATTGGCATCCGCCTGCAGTTTCAGCTCGTTTTGGTTTCAGCTTAAGTCAAACAGATGGAAAGCGAGAAAAAAAAAACGACTGCGAAAATGTCTTAATTCCATTAGCCAAGGGAATGGATTTTAAGGGGCCCTGGGAACATATAAGAACATAAAAATAAATTGTGTTTACTTTGACAAACGTTGTGTAATTAATTACACAAAATGCAATACAACAATTTCCATAAAACTGCCTACAACATCAGCGAAATGAATGTCATATTTAATCTGCGATAATAGGCCTGAGATCAAACCAATTACCTATATAATAAGCAGGATAATATTCTAGGATCTGATGAAACCACAATGAAGTACTTTATTTTCGCACCGCATTCCCCTTTGGGAGACCTTTTTTGATGACACACACTTGAAAGGCGATAATTTGTGGCATATACTCTCGTACATACTATATAGCAGAAGTCGGGGGCAATGCCTACGTGCTGGGGAGCCCAGACTAATTACATTAAGGACCTCAGCAGGTCCTTTGGCGCGTTCGCCACCACGTTCGCAGGAGATAACAAAGGCAAATAAAAAGTAAAAACTTTTCTAACATTTAATTAAAAGAAAAATGTACGCAAACCTCAAGGGTCTCAAGAAGCCTCTCTCTCTCTTGCCACTGCTCTTGGTAATCCTTTTTTGCGCGCTTTAGTCCTTAAATTTTCGACTTGTCAGAAATGAGTTGAAAAGTCAGCAGTCTCTCTTCGCGCCAGCATCAGTTTGTGATTTCGATTCGCTTGCGGATTCAGGACGCGGCTGATGATTTGTCAGATCTGTCGCAATGCGTGTCACGAGCTTTTCACGCGCCTGTCACACACGCACACACAGGCAAACAATAAAACCAACGGATATCTCTATATACCCGCTATATATATATACATATATACGTATGTCTGTGTGTGCAATAATGACGGCGAATCAGCGAATCCACTTGATTGCGGTCTTCGCTGGGCAATTGGTTGGGGCGTGGCCACCATGGCGTATGAGTGATAATTTATAACGCTTCCTGCCAAGATTGTCATGAAAAGATAATAACCGGTGGGTCATCCACTCATGTGTACATAGTTTCGATAATTTACGGTGGAGGGACACTGCGAATGATTATTATTATTATTATTATAATATGTAGGCCATACTTTAAGGTTTGCTCGGGCTTTTAAATTATTTATTAAATTGTCACACAATTTTCTGCTCTTCACTCTGAATCAATACTTAATTTAATTCGTTGCCCGAGAGCGGCAATTACTGATTCAATTATTTAATGCGCTGCCATCTGTCTCAGCAGCCATTGGGAGGGATATTCGGGCAATCCTTGACGCAGTGCGTCGCGTCAGCCTCCACCGGGAGGTGTTCCAGGGCGAAAGATTGGTGGAAGATTGGGGGTTGAGCTAGCAACAACAACTTTTTGGCCAGGCCAGGGGACTGGGTAAATTGTTTAGCCCTTTGCACAACACAAAACTTTTCTTATTTTCGCGGCTTTTACATAGTTGCTCAGTCTCCCCAAGATCCCTTGACTTTCCCCTGATTTCTCCCTCTCCCTCCCCAAGGGTGCTTTATTACAATTTAACTTTTCTTTTATTGCAACATTTTTGTTGTCCATTGCGTTGGGCTCTGCGGCTAACCCAGCAAGGATTTCCCCGGCTCCTTGGCCTCCAGAAGAAGAAACCAAAACCCCAAAACCCAAAGCCAAATCCAAAAACCCGAAAACCAAAAACCCAAAAACCAACGCCAAAGCCCGGACGAGAACTTCTCGTCTGGGTGAGGGACATTAGCTGCTGGTTGAGGAGGTGGAAATGTGGGAAATTCAGTCAAAGGGACGAAGGGGAAAACGCTGGCTGGAGGTGGCCAAAGGAGCCTGATTATGTGTCATGTGGCACATGAGCGAGGAAGTTGCCCCTGTGTGTTCCTTATGGCATTGCCCATCTGTCGGCTTTTGGGTCGAAGCTACAGCCTCAGCTCATTATATTCAATAGTCAGTGAGGAGTCGCATGGATGACACCGACTAGTCGTTTAAATAAAAAAGGGTTTTTTTTTCTGGTTTTATTTAAATAATTTTAGCTTAACTTAAAGGAATGAGTCAAGCTGTCATACTATCTGAAGAATTGAAAGTGTAAGCTGGGCATACTTATTTTTTGAGAAAATCTGCACAAATAACAATAGTCTGGGCACACTTTTAACTCAGTATTATGTGATTAAAAATTAATACAGAATAACAAGTAATTTAATTAAATAAATATATGCCAATAATAAAAATACAAAACATTTCTAAAGATTTGTTTTCGTTTTCAAGTACATTTCATATTCGGTAATAAGCTGGGCACACTTTTTGCTGGCTAGGTTATGTCAGTATAAATTAAACATTTCCAAGAATTTGTTTTCGTTTTCAAGTGCATTCCTTAGTCGTTACCTATCGTTCGCATTTATTCTCATGCCTGTTTTTTTTTTTTGTTTTTCTCCTGGCACTAAGATTTCCATTTTGCATGTGTGTGAGTACCGGCATCTGTGCACTGTGTGTGTATGTGTGCTATGGCTTTCCTTTTATTTTATACGCATTTCACTTCATTTTTCCGTTGTATTGTTGTGTCCTGCCATCGTGCTTACCTCCTACCCTACCCATCTTGGCCATCCGCTCTCCTCAATTTCTTGGTTTTTTTCCGGCCCTCCTTGGCTGTGTTTCTCCGCCTTTTTTCTTCGGAGCTCATGCATATTTGAAATTCCCTTAAAGGCACTTCAGTTGTTCAGTTCCTTCTCCAGCTTCTGTTGTTGTTTTCAGAGGCTGCGCTCCGTACAGTCGTGATCGAAATAATAGTAATGCTTCCTTAAGTTTACTTTTGTAGTCAAGCGATTTTAGGATCTTTAAAAGTTTTTCCACAAAACTACATAAAAAAGTAATTGTTTTTGCAACTTCGATAATGTAAGCTCTTAACTATTGTCAAAGCTACATATTATGGCCTGCTAATACTAACTGAGAAATTACATATATGCTCCTTAGGGTCATTATTTGAATTCTCAAGTACGTGAAATCGATAAACACGAATGCATGCATTGCATATTAACAAAGATTAATGTATTTTAGGTATGTACTACATAGGCCTTGCATAAACACAGTAATGGTAACACTGCCAACGTGATGAAAGCTTGGTAACACAGTCCATATTGCAAGACCTGTTAACACAACTAGTCTCTTGACCCGAACTGTGTATGTGGGTGAGTGTGTGCGGGCAGGACGGAGGGTGCGAGTGTGTGTGTGTGTGTGTGTAAGAAACCAACGCCAATGGCTGTTTAGGGTTAGTGAATGTGAGCTGCCTTGGCCTCCCCCTCATCGCTCCAACTCTCGCGGCTGCCCTTTATCATTCTTATCATCATCAAGCGTTGACGGGCCGCGCCATTGTGGCGACCTTAATGGTCAAATTTAGGTGGGCCCGAGTGCGTGCGTGTATGTGTGTGTGTGTGTGTGTGCTTGTGTGGGTGATTCTGATATCCTTAAACTGCAATTCATGCCTGCCCCAGCTTTTCGTGCTTCTGCAATTGTGATGATGGCGCATTTTTATTGCCAAACGAAATTTAATCGAGTTTATCACATTATTTCGCCCCGGTTCCGTGTTTTGTGTGTGTGTGCGAGGCGAGGCGAGGCACTTAAGACGTGCTTATTAGCCCTATTAGTAATAATTGCACTACCGAGCAAATTTAGTTGTCCTGTGCATCATCATCGGGCATCTTCCCTCCANCATCCGCATTTTGGCTTATTTTGTGGCGGGCACTTAACTTTTGAAGGAGCTGTGTGCCGAGTCCTTGCCACGGAAAGTCGGGCTTCTGCGGCTTTTGTGTGTGTGCTACCCGCAACGCGTGGCCAAAGCCCGCCCCAACTCCTTTCTATCTGCCTCCAAGGACCTGCATTTACTTAGCTATTTAGATATTTATCTTTATGGTGCTTGTCCAACTGACTTTTATATGCGAATTAATATTTGAATAGGTTGCAGGCAGTCAGCTGGGGCAAAGATTGGGCCCAGGATAACGGGGATTAGCTGGGACTCGGAGCTAGGGGGGGGGGGGCTCGCAACTCAAACGTTAATTTGCTACATTTATCCACAACTAATTTATTGGTGCCTCTAATGATGTCATAAGTAATAAATATCACGTTAATATTGAATGAATCCGGACATGGTCATCGTCAGAGGAGAGAGTGTCCTTTAATGGCTTCGGCTTCGAGCCAAATTGGTTACGATTTATGACTGATTTTCATGGAGTCCTCAATAAGTTATTAATTCGAACTTAAGTCTGCATAATAAATAGCTTTCTGCTCACTGTAAATATGTAGGTAATATTCAAAATGAAAATAGAGACTGGAGTGGAAATTTACCAAGTACTTTGGAATTTATTTTGGCAACTAATTTAATATTCAAGGGTGACCTTCGCTCAACTATTTCCGCATTTTCACATTTTCGCATTACTCGCACATTGCAAACTTTGTGCTTTAAATTCCATCGTGCAACGTCCAACATCAGTGGAATTTCTTAGTTGGTTCCCTCTCTCTCTCTCGACCCTCACATGACCACACATTCTGCAACTATTTCCAAAACACGACCAAATGAAGGACCAACAAATACTCTGCTAAACAAATTGACAAACAAGCAGGGGAAGTTACAGAGAAGAGGTCCTAAAATGGGGAAAGATAAACAGTCGGCAGAGTCCGGCATGAGAATAAAAACATTAAAAAACGAACGAAAAATGTGGCAAACAACCAGTAAAAACGGTCATGAAGTTGCTTGCTTTAAAAACGAGTTTCAGGGGTAACAAAAATAACAAATACACTATAGAAATAATTCCTATCGGGCCAATTATTATTAATTATGTACATAAAAAGGGTGTATAAGTTATTATAAAAAATAATTCAAATAATATTCAAGTTAATGGCTTTTGGCAGACAAAAATATCGAACAAGGGGCTTCTTATATTAATTGAAAATCTTGATAATAACATCAATACTTTAAATACTGACAAAATTCGTCTGATCTAAGAAAAACAAAGGGGCTGGTTTTTTTTTTGTATCTGTATGTGTATCTACTTTAGAAAATATATAAAACTATACCTATTATTATAAATCTACTTACTCTAAGCACAAAATAAAAGTTATCGATATTTACCAATATATGTATATGAGAAAATACTCTGCTTTTAACAATAGAGATAAATTTAAGATATAATATCTCACATTTTTGACCTCTGACACCTAAAAATTGTAGATGCGCTTAACTCGAAATGACATTTTTTTTTTGAGATATTTATGTGTGTCACTCTTCGAGTGAAGCACACTTAATTTTTTTTTTTCAGTGCACTGTATGAATGGGAGTGGGTCAATGTGTCTGGCGGGCAAGAAGGCGAAACGAAACCGCTTCTGATAATGGCGTCAAGGACGCGCCGCGACGGTCTAATTTCGTGGTGGGTGGTGGCGGCGGCGGCGGCGAGACACAGTCCGAGATCAAAGCCGATGATAAACTACGTAACAATGACCCCTGGGGAGGGGGTCGTGGAAGGAACAATATTTAAACATTTCCCGACGGCGGGCCGCCGTACTCCCATTTGGTCCTCATTTCGCTCATTTTGCTCATTTTTGCTCATTTTGCGTTTTTCATTCTTTTCGCTCTTTGGACAGCCACAGCCGTCGGCCATTTTATTGTTTGTCTTTCAGTTCGCTCTTTGTATCTGCCTTTATCTGGCCACTTTGGCATTGTTTTATGGCCTCTCTGCCCTCTGCCCTCTGCCCTCGCCTTCTCCAGCCACTTACATACATATATATGTACATATATATTTATATATACATTCGTTTTTCCCGGCTTTCCCCGTTTTTCCCTGCCTTAATTGCATTAAGCGCCTTATTAGATGGCTCAGCAATTTGCATTTTACCTTTTGTCAAATGTTTTCACATCGCGTAAACAATGGCCCTTTCGGGGAGACTGAGGACTGGGCAGTACTTTTCAGCACTTTGGCAATTGAAGGTACGCGACAGCCTGGTAATTGCTTTTTTTTTTTGTTGGCCGGTGAACAAACAACAAGTTGCCTTTTAATGGAGCGGCAAGCAAACTATTTATATTTGGTGATTAATTAAGTGGAACTTGGACAATAAAGTCCAGTGACAGCGGATAAGTAAAGCAAAGGGAAGCAAGGAATGGTAACTTTTTGCTTATTTATCTGGCTGTAATGAGTCCTAGAAGGTATTTATATATCACTGGAAAAGGCTAACCCTCTGAAAATCTGATTAACAGATTGTTTTCTTAGTAAATAGTACCAAAGAGATGTAATTGTTTTGTACATCTTAAGTAATAAGCCTGACAAGAATTGCCAAAAAAAATTGAGATATAAATCAAACAAAAAAACCTCTTAACGAGTTAAAAAACTAGTGACGATCGCACCTTCAACATACAAAAGTTCTAATATCAACATTTGTGACGAGAAATAATTACACACATGATTAAATACACTTTCGAAAATGTACTTTTTGATCGGACCATCATAGAAGATTTTCATTTTTTCCTGTATATATTAGTAGTCGCCTTCGCACTCTCCTGGTGCGCTTCGTCACTACGTGGACTGCCGTCCACAGTGATTTCAGGTAAATTTGGATACCTATGAGGAATAGATAGCTTCCTTCCTTGACAAAACAAAATCGCTGTTTACTTACATTTTTTTTACATTTACTTATGGCTATACCAATAACCAACTAATAATTGCCTTAAAGCAGTCTGAACAAATTTTCCTCAACTTCAAATCCCTTCAATTTGCCGGAGTATCAGACAGGTAATTATTGCGGCGCAATTATAAATTCCCGCATTGTGCGAGTCGTCCTCGTCCTGAATGCTGCATTCATTCTTTTTGGATTTCTGCATTGTTTTTGGTATGCAATTAACGCTTTTGTTGCTGCTCATTTGCTCTCGGCCATTGGCCATTGCCCGTTTGGTTGTGTGTGTGTTGGCCATTTCATAATTTGCCAATCATTATTTATGGACGCTGCATTATCCTCGCTTGATCCTTTTGCGGAAATTAAAAATATTTGCTCTTCTGGTTGTTATACCCTTACAGGGTATTATAAATTTATTTAGAAGTTTGCAATGCTATCCCTTATAGGGGTGTATATTCTTCGAAAACATAAATATGTAGCCGAGTCGATCTAGACATGTTCGACTGTCCGTCTGTCCGTCCTTCTATACGTCTGACTGTTCCTTTGCCTTGTCTCTCAGTTTTAAAACTAAATTAAACTTTGCCGAGACTCTGCTTTCCATATAAAGGAACGAACCAGATCGAAAGACTATATTATATATACATATGTCATACGAACCATGGGAAAATTATTAAAATAATCGGTCAACTTACTATATACATATGAAAATATAGGAAAATAAGCAGAGCTTCAGAAAGGACATACAAACTTCAGCTTTCCCCCCAGCTAGATTCCCTTCTTGTTTTAAATAATATTTATATTATTTATTTTGCTGGCATTGCGGTCGAACGGCTGGACAGGTGACCGGCCGGCCATAAATATGTTTAATGAATCGCACAAATCGAAAAAAGCGAACGCCGATGACAAGTTTTTGGTTGGTTTTTTTTCGAAAAAGAAAATAGGCAAACAAATAAAATAAATGTACAAATATGGCTTTCCTTGGCAAAAACGAACCTAAATCATTCAATACACAAGTTGGCCCGGCCCTGCCCGGCCATGGGCGGTGCAATTAAATTTATTAAACTCCCATCAATAATTCAGAGCCAGCTCTGACCGCAGCTCAACTGCAACTTTCGCAGCCACTGCTGACACAAAAAAAAAAAAAACAAACAAAAATGCAATAAAATTGGGTTACACTCGTGGCGTTATCCCTGGCAATTGTTAACAGAATTCGGCCAGGGGAAATCGAATTGACTGCCAAACGGTTTCACAGAACTCAATTAAGTTTCTAATTTCAATTTGCGCAACTGCATAATCCAGCCAGATAAATAAACAATCGATGTGGCATACGACGCCACGCCGACTGCATAAATTAGAGTTTATCATGGGGGGACTGCAGTCCTGTATTGATGGGATTAAATTAGTAAAAAAAAAGAAAGTTAACTTGGAGAAACCTTTTTTATTAATCTGTGATCTCGTGTTCGGTTTTTGAGACTCCAAAACTTTCATTTCATATCATTCTCCCATGTAATTCTCAATCATTTGCGAGAATTAACACTCGGCTAACATGTTGAGCCTTAATTGAATTTCTGCCTCTGTCTCCCTTACTGCTGCCCCTTTTTTTGCTCTCTGCCCCTCGGTTTTTACATGGGGCACTTTGATGTGATGCTGGCCGGGGGAACACACTGAGAGAACACAATTTAACGTTTTAATATAAGGAGGCTTTGCCATTTACAAGCAAAAAATCGTGCGACAAGAATTCTATACAATATGTTTTGGTAATACTATTAAGTACACCATTTGTAAGCAGCTGCCCTAAAACTTCTGAATATTAATATGTCAAGCCATATTTAGGGTCTTTAAAGTCATTTAAAAAACTGTCTGCTTTTTATTATAACAATTAATTTTATTTAATTAAATTCGAAATCCAAATCGAATAAACTTCCAAAGCAGGCAACATAATTTTCTCCCTCTGTGTGACAGTGGAAACCTGGCAAACGGGCTGCTGGCGGGAGCTTGGCCTATTTAAATGGCCTGCCAACATATGACCATTAATTGCCAACAACTGACCACTGGCCAGTAGTCCCCTTGACCCCCCACAACGCCGCCGCCCCTTCGGGTCGTATCTCTAAGATACTTTCAACTGTTGGCGTTGACTTGATTGAGTTACCAGGCGCAGAAGGCACACAGACAATATTTTACGGAGACAACCGGCGAGACAGAGAGCTGGAGCTGGAGACTAGAGCCATGAAGAGGGTATTCCCATTTTGGTATTCTTTAAAGTGTATAGAATTTTTTTGTATTCTTGATCTGCAATTTAAGGCCACCAGTAATATTTTAGTAAAATTTTTCAACAATATTCAGAGTTATACTTATCGAAACACTTGTTTTAAATATAAATGTTAATTAAACAATATGTTCGGATAAATGATATATATATGTATATGTATGTATATAAAGGGTATAGACACCACCGACTAGCCAAAGTTATACTCTTTTCTTGTTTTTGGGATAAAAATTGCAATGTTGCGGCTTTTTCATGTGGCCGCCCCATAAAATATATGTGGCAAGGTCAATGCTTCAGGCGTCTGTCAAAGGGGTTTGGCCACCGACATCGGGGATCCGGGCACGCGGGAGCGCCCTAGGGGGGCGAACTGAGTGACCTAGCTAGTGGGCGTGGTCGGGCTTTCAATGGAGCCATAAAAAATAGTTGGCGTCCAATCGGAATTATTCAGCGGCAGCCGGTCCAAATCAATTTAAAAAAAAAGTTTTTTACCCAGCCGTGCCGCTCTTCATTTCTTGCAACTTCCCCGAGGGCCAAATGCCAGGGTTGTCGCAGTTAACTGATAAGCGCGGTTGCCACAAATTGATATTCCTTGGGGTACCACAATTAAACGAGTTCCCTAAAAAAAAGTGGAATAACAAATTGTTGTCAAAGACAAGGAACTGACTTTGATAGACAGCTGTTTCAGTAAAATGGCATCATCAGTACCCGATGCCGAGTGCCAGCAAGCTTGTTGGGAACTTTAAGGCAGCGCAGAGACCGCTTAGATGTTATTTAAAATTTAATTTAAGCCATTTAAAATTTATTTATTTATCTATTTTGAAATAGGACTAACAAGGATCAAGAAAAGAAATAGAAAATATTTAGTAAAAATCGCAATTCGCAAGAAATGTTCCAATTACCCCCCCTCATGCATTTCCCATAATCGAAGGGCAAAAGTATGAAATCAAATCGAAAACCCATTGGCCTGGCAGTAATTTCGAATGCCTTGCACATACATATTAACCCTTTGTTAGCTCCTCGATGCATTTTTGCCCCCATAATTGACCCGGTCAATTAATAAATGGTTTTCCCCCTCCTGCTGGCCCCAGCTCTGATTCCTTCTCCTCTTAGTTTCAAGCTTCACCGATTCTGCTGCAGTTGCACTTTAATGGAAAGCTTCGGGGGCAAGGAAGGAGTAAGGATGCGAAACATCATTATTACAACACTTAATTAAGAGCACACTTTTTATTTTATTTTAATTTACTCCCGCCCGCCCCGTTTTCTGGCCACTCCGCGGAATTTTTTACTCATTAAGTTAATGCGACAAAAGGTGGCAGGCAAGGAACGACAAACGGGCTGTCAGGCCAGATGAAGGTGAACGAAGGTGGATTAAGGGCGCTTCAAGAGGTCAACTCACAGCGCCGCGCGGTTTCCAACTTTCGGTCACACCCTCGGCGCCAAAAAAAAAAAAAACACCAACAAAAGGAGGGATAACGAAGAAAATTACGGGGGGGAACCCCAAAGTATAAAGATGGAACGACGACTTACTCTAATTAATGCCACGGGCGGATTAGGGCTTATAAATATAATTGTTACTCTGCCAAGAGGATAGATGTACATACATAGGATTGCTTTTGGAAAAATCTAATAAAATAGGTAAGGAAACCTGTTTTGAAAAGTTTACTATATACAGAAATGTTAAATATTGAAAAAAATCGCATTTATTCTGAAAATATCGATTTTATCGATAATAACGAACAGATATACAAAATGTCATTCTATTTGTTTACCTCTTTTTTCGACTATGTCTAAAACATCTTTAAAACAACTATTTGTTAGTAGTTATTATTATTTTTCTAACAATGATATGTTAAACTAAGCTTAGGCTCTTCATTGGCACAGTTCGACGTATCAAACAGAATAAAATACCTATTCAGTATCGATATACAGCTATTTTCTGCTATTCCTAGATTGCACCTGTTTTTCCAGATATCTATTGAGTTAATTAACGCATTTAAGGTTAATAAAACTGTAGACTTATTTATTTTATTTTAACGAGCCATCATTGAGCCAACCTTTTGCGAAGGGCCTCTGCAGTTCGTTGTTGCCTAGAACCTGCGCTAGAAATTAGATTACGTATACGTATGTGGCATTAACTCCATGAAATAATAATTGATGAGGGTGGCCAGGGTCGCCACTCGATGGTGACCCGTGCCTTCCAGGGGGATGCTCTAGTCCTGGGGTTGCTGGGAGGCGGAGTGCTGCTGCTGACGCACACGCAACATCGCCAAAGTTTTATTTATAGCAGCATCCCCCTTCAGGAACAAAAAGCGAGCCGAAAAAAAAGTGAAATAAAGCGAAAAAGTTGCCATGGATCTGTCGAGGACAATGAAATTGTTAGCCGTAGATACACAGAAACTCGATATACATATATGTATATAGACAGACAGTGATATATATCTAGTTGTGTGTGTGTGTGTGACGGAGGAAGAGGCGAAACGAAATCAAACTTTGCAGTCGGAATTTATTGAATTATTGAGTGGCGCAAGTGGGTGGGGAGGAGAGCCCCTTTAAATTTGGAAAATTCAAACTCAAAGGATTGCCAAATTGCGTAATTATGAGTATACTCATTCGCAGAAAGGGTCTTAAGTGAATTTTAGATTATGGCAAAGGTGCATGAACCTGGGCAACCCCTTGCCGGATAATTAAAGATGAGTATTTTCCCCCGAAAACCAATTAAAATGCAGTTAACAGAAATTGCCAAAATCACTGCCCCCCCCACGCACCCCCTGATTATGTACCTTAATTAGAGTTATCAGCAGCGCACCTGGCGAAGGGGTATACATTATTTTTGGCCACTGGCTAAAACTGGAGAAGGTCTCATTAGAAGAGGCCACACTTTTTTTCTAATTACCAGAGTTCATTGCGAAGAAGTATCTGCGTTAATTTAATACCTTTTCCCCCGTTTAACTTGTCTACCCTCACTTTCCTTGGCCGCGACTGTTCTTCAGTTTTTCCTATACGAGAGATACGTGGGAAAATAAAATCGGAAAATACTTTAGAACAACTGTCGTCCTGCTGCTGCTGTTTTTCCTCCAACTTCTTAGACTTTTTTTTATGACAACATATTTTTCTAAAAATGAATAAACTTAAAGTAAGAACTTCAGTTAAAGTTAAAGTTTTCTTATGCTATTTTTTGAGGCAGAACTTTTTTGGTACAAACTTTTTTATTGGTTTCTTCTATTCAATTTGATGCATAATTTAAGGAGTGAAATTCAAAAGTTGATATAAACCAGTGCTTGCTCACTTCCTACGAGTCCTTTTGAGGTTAAATTACCAACTCAGGAAACAAGCTGTACAAATGGTAACCTTGAATAGCTATCGGGCTTAGGTTTTATTAGCCCCGTTGCAGTTGATCTTCCTGCAAATCCTGCAAGCCAGGGACACAACAGTCAACAATTTCAGTCCCGGTTAAGCCAGAGATGGGACAATGTGATGGAGAAATGAGTGGAGAGAAGGGAAAGAGGGAGCAAAACGAGTGGTGAAACTGAGAAATGGAATTGAGAAGCTTTGATAATCACTACAAAGTCAACTGCTGTTCAGCCATGGTCAGGGAAGTGAAGGCAGAGGCAAAGGATAACGGACAACGGACAACGGACAGCGGACCCTGTGTTTATGTGCGAATGTATCTGCGAGATGCGCGCGCTGTGCAACATATTGTATAGTTTAACAGCTTGTCTCGCTTCTTGCCTCAAGATGTTCTACCCTGGACTCGACAATCTAACAGGATGTGCGATTTATGGGAAGAGGCAAGTGTGAGTTCCACTTTGAATCCGCATTTTAGGTATCCTGCAGTCGTAACATACGCAAGCTCATTCTCGCATTTTGTATCTTTATTAGCTGGCGTATCTTTTGACGACAGATCGACGCCTTGCTGTGCGTTTTTAATACCCTTGTGGAGAATATAGTGTATATATAATCCTAGCAATCAGCAATTGGCGTTTCCTTAAGGGGGCATCTTTTGCTGCGAACTTATGGCGAGATAAATTGACATTAAGTCCATAATAAAATCGATATTTTAGTATAAACATATTTAATTTTTTAATGAATTGGGCCAATGTTTTATGAATTTATAAACTCAGTTTAGCGAATTAACTTATAAGTTGTGTCTGTCCGTCTGTCGGTTTACAGTGTGTTTTAACTTTCTTTTGCCGAATTAAAGTATGATTTAAGTTTGCATTTAATAAATTAATGCGAGCATTAGTAATATATTCAGAATTTATGCCTATTTTATAACCGATTTTCAATAAGAACTCGAAACCAACTTTTGTCGGTATTTCCATCCCCCTATTTTGGGAAACATTCAGAAGAATCCTTACCTGAAGTTCACCTGTGCGTATGTCCTTCTGTGTGTGTGTGTAACCGAACTGAATTTCCCCTCAGAGCTATTTGCTATTTTTAGAATTGCCTTCATTTGCCATTCCTGCTTTTTGCCGTATTTTTGCCTATTTACTTGTTTTTTTTATATTATTTTTTCTTGTTGTTCTTGTCACCCGGACAATGCCCGGGAAGGGATCTCAGACATATCCTGAATTTTTAATTTAACTGCCCAGTTTTTATTTGCGTGTGTGGGTCATAAAAAAGGCCCTCAGAGAGAGAGAGAGAAAGAGAGGTGCAGTTTTCCAAGTTTTCCGACATTTTCGGCAGCTCACGTGAGAGTGTTAAAGCTTTAAAAGGAGGACATGCCGAGGACTTGGCTCTAATTAACTGCGTCTCAGCCTTTTCCGTCGTAACCAAGTAATTTCAATTTCAGGCGCTCAGCTGAGTTCACGCAGCTATAACTCTCACACGCAGATGTACTGAAAGAATAAGTGCCTAAGTTCTTTTTAAATATTATATACACATAGCTATATATACATACATACATTGTACAATTATATTTACCTGGAAAAACTATCAAAAATATGATTTAGTTATATTTTCTTAAGGAAAACATCTGATATCTGACACCTAAATTAAATACATATTTAATTTGTACAATCATTTTCACAATATTCCCCTATTTAGCTCAGTGCTCCGATACGAACACTGAGCTGGTGCAGATACAAATGCAGCTCGTATCTGAGTGCTGTCCGCATATTCAAATGCTGTCAAAATTGCACAGCTAAATGTCATTTCATTTTGGCATCTCTCGCCCCCTGTACTCCTCCCCTAATGGGCACCCCTGTCAGCTGCAGAACTCACAAATATTACTCGTAATTAGCACGCCCTGAACCCGGAATAGTTTGGAACCCGGGACGGGACTTTAAATTCCAATATGTAGTTCACTTTGATCGCTGACACTTTTGCGGTTTGCAGTCGGACAGTTTGGTTTCTGATTTTCCACATGAAACAATTTGAAATGAAAGGCTGGCTGGCTGCCTGGCATTTAAAATGTAACTAGTAATTGCACGTCGTAATTAGAGCATTTAACATCAAATCATGCATTTTGGAACGCCTTATAAGGGGTATTATAACGGATATATACATGTATTTATATATTTATATTTATATAGTATATATATTTGTTTATTTGAGAGCTCTTATGATTGGTAATCGTTTTATCGTAAAACCTCTCAACATAGGGGCTTCCCGCGGACAGAATTTAAGAAAGCGAAAGGGTGCTCTCTCCGTATCTCTTGCATGGCAAGCTAATTAAATTAATTAAGCTTTGCATTTTAGCTAGCCGAGTTCAATTAAGCCTAATCACAACAGAAGCAAAACCACCGACCAGACTGCGAGAGAGATACTCTTTAAAGTTCCTTGTCGTCTGCTCTGCGAGAAAAAATCTAATGATCTAAACGGTTGAGTCAATTTTTCAAGCTGTGGTTTATTAAGACTTAATATATGTACGTATGTACGCTTACTTTGGACAAGTTATTAAATATTTCTCTGCCCGAACATATTGCCCTAGGGCAATAGCTGTCAGCGCCGAGCCAAAAATAAAGCAAAACATATAGAAAAAAAAAAATTGTTTTATTGAAATTTCTCCCCAGATCGCTTTTATTTTGTTCCAAAGAAAGTGGCAAATAATCTTCAAGTTGTGTGTATAAAATATATATATACAAGGACTTTCTTGTTCTTGTGCTTGCCTCCCAGGGAATTGGCCCAAAAAAGGACGAAGAAAATGGAGGGGAAAACTGAATGAGGAGCTCTCGAAATCGATTTGGAGAGCTGCTTTTGGGTTTGGCGTGGAGACAGTGCGAATTCCTTTACCTTAATTAAAAAAGTTTACAATTTCTCCTGGCACTGTGACAGTCCCGCCATCCGGCTTTCCCGGCCGCTCCCCTTTTCCCCTGGGCTGCCAGTGTGTCTGCACGGGGAATAAATGCGGGCAGGAGTAAAATGTTGTCTCTACTTTAAAACCATGCATAATTGATGCAACTAGCAGTACTATTAAATAACTTTAACAATTTAATACACTGTTACAGTATACATGATATAGTTTGGCATGTATGTAACAATATTCGTATTGTATCAGGATGTTTTTATTAATTGTTTTCTTTATTATTTCCTAGTTTTTAGTTTTACACTTTTCTTTAGGATACTTAGTTTATATTATTACACTGTTTCTTTCTTATTTCTTTGGTTTTATTTTACACCTTTTCTTTTGCGCCTTTCGGTTTGAGCTGACCAATACCCTCCTTCTCTGGTTTTACCTTCTAGTGTGGCCAGAACATCTTTATATTAATAGCCTTATTAGTGTGGCCAGAACATCCTTATATTAATAGGCCTGCTACAGTATTGTAACTAAAGCATATATTATTCTGACAGAAATAAACAAGTGTGTCCATTGGATGGCGAATAGCGATTGAGAACAAATGTATGAGTGGTAAAAATTAAATTAAATTAAAGTTTTACAGTACATATCTTTATTACCGTGACCTTGGTTTTTTTTCCGTATATATTTTTTGTAATCTGCATTTTTCTTTTTTGAGCTAAAACATCTTTAGATATACATATATTTTAAAAGTATATTTTATGTGTTTCCATTGCATTTAAAGAGACTCCCATGTTAGGCAGGCTTTGACCTTTTACTTGGATTTTTTTTTTGCAGTGCATTTCTGCCTTAGTGTGTGTGTCACATAATAAGCCAGCAGAGTGCTTCAAAAAATCAACTGCTAAACAATGAGCAGCAAGTTTCTGGCCCTCTCTCGCTCGCGCACTCGCTTTTCCTGATGCCGCCCCGCTCCTGAATGCCTGCGGGAATCAGCTGCCAACTTATTTATTCCTTATTTTTTGCAGCTCCGCTCTGCTCAGTTCTGTTTTGTTCCGTTGTGTTTTGTTTTATTTTATTTTATTTTTGTTTTTTTTTTTTTTGTTTTTTGTTTTTTCGTTAGCTGTTACTGGCGTCGGCTGGCAGAAAGTTTTAAAATAAACTTGCGTCATAAAAATTTCAAAAGTTTCACCAAAGCCCCCAAAAACAAAAACACCACGACATACACACACACACACACACACACACACACACACACCGGCGAGAAATTTGCGTTAATTTAAGGCAAACGGGGAACGAAATGAGATGAAACGAACCGGGATGGAATGAAAACGGAAGCGGAGGAGGAGGAAGAGAAACAAATTTGGCAACATTTGCTTTTTACGCTGAAGTTTTCGTCGCGCACAAAAGTTATTCTAATAAATGTTGATACACATGAAAATAATTATGAGCGGAAGGGGGAAAAGCTGAGAGGCCCTCCGCTGGAAAAAGAGTAAATCCTTGTGCGCAACACTTTGTGCCCCCCAAGTCCGTTGGAAAATGCCAACGGAATTTGTCAGAAAGTTTTGCGCAAAAGAATGTGTGAAAATGTTTATTAATTATTTAATGGCAAGGGGAAAATCGGTGGGGAAAATGTCCAAGTTAACAGTATGCATCTTTTAAATTAAAAGTCATTATTTGATTCAGAAGAATGTTTTTAAGGGATATCGTAAGGAACGTATAAAAAAA
>JAEIIU010055743.1:0-19956 GCA_018874675.1 Drosophila baimaii
ACTGTGTTTTTTTTTTTTTTTTATTCTCATTAGCACAGACTCCTTTCAGCGCGCATATCCTGTGGGTGCGGTCCTTGTTCTTTTTACTCTGCAGCTTCTTGGAATTAAATTCCCTTGAATAACATCATTTTGTCAAAGGAAATAGAGAGGACTGCAGGGGAGATTTGTCATTTAATTTCTAACCAAATCCATTCAAGGAAACTAAGTCCTGTGGCTGACTAGCAAATGCTCTCATATTAAAGTCTAATAAATGCAATTGATTTACAATCCATTTCCAGCATAAGAAACTAATTGAAAACTGGCCATAACTTTAGCAATTTTCCTGCACTAGAACTGCCCAGGCGGCATTAATCCCTTTGATTAGGATAATTCCGCTTCTGGTGATGAACTGCAGGTGGTCCAAGGGCAACAGGTGACCCATGACCCCTGACCGATAACCGATAGCCGCCTGGCTATGACATAGGAGCAAAGTTTTTCAATTTGAATTCAATTTAAAGTTCTCACAGCTGCTTACCCCCGCAGCCCGTCGATTGCCATCGCTGTTTTCCCAGGCGCTTTTCCGTCGCTTTCCCTCCAGCAAAGTGTACTTCCGCAAGTGCTGAGCTTTCATATTTATTTGACTTGAAATGCAAATAAATGCAAACATTTACTCAAGAAAAACAAAGTGAATGGGTGTGCGTGGGTTGTGTGTGTGCGTGTGTGCGTGTGCTCGGGGTCCCAGCTCCCCCGCACAATGATAATTATGCAAATGTAATGGCATAATGTCGGCATGATTCCCTTTAGCCAGCGACTGTGTGCGAGTGTGCGAGTGTGTCTCCGGCACCGCTCTGCCTTGATTTTGTGTAAACAAAATGACGGACGCCTCGAGGTTTATGATACCTGCTGCTGCTGCTGCTGCTGCTGCTGCCGCTTCAAGGAACCGCCGCAGCAGGACCCAGAACAAAGGAAAGAGCAGCACAAATCTCTGGGCCCGCGGCCAAATGCGCATAACTCGTTTGGGTAGCTCAGGAGGCGCACTGTACTCTGTACTGAGTACTGAGAAAAAATATCTCTGCCCACCACTCGGCGTCTTTTCCCATTTCCCAATCGTTTTTCTCTTTTTTTTTTTGTTGCATTTTCTTTAATGTAAATATTTTTGTTTTGTTAGAAAATATGTACCTCAAGCGGTTTTTATTTCTGCGAATATATATATTCCTAGACAGACGAAGCCTAAAAGATTCTAACAAATTTGTACAGTTTGAATTCTGGAATTGGTTTTGGAAAATTCAAAAGATTATCTTCTGAGAGTTGACTCAAAGGTTTTGCTAGGAAATCTCTAATGAAAATTATTTATAAGCTGAAAGGGGTTTTATGGATGCTTTATCTTTCTAGAAGCAGATATTTCTTTCTTTTTGGTTAAAAAATGTGTTTTTAAGGCTATGCAGATGGTTTTTATTGTATTAGGTATGACAGAAAATATAGATATATTTATTTATTTATTTATATAAAGCTAACTAATGCTTAAAAAACAGAAGTTAACTAGTGGAAGAGCATTAGCTAATATAGATATATTAATAACATTACCCATATATGTATAATTCAATATTCTGTTTGATATATCTGTGGTAAATAATTAAATACATTTATTTACTTTTAATTTAATACATTTATATTCTGTTTTATATATATTTAATACATATTTTATATATCTTTAATACATATTGCCTAAGAAGATCCTAAGCTTAGTGTTTAAACTATTATTGATGAGGAAAAATATGAAGAACTAATAAAAAATGTATTTTTAAAGATATTTTAAATATAATCCTTAAAGAAAATTAAATAATATGAATAGTTTCTTGGGATATTTATTCGATACTTCTACCTTTACATTAAATGCGACATTATTCTATATTTAAAATTATGATAATAATGACATTATTCTATATTTAAAATTAAGATAAATCAATCTTAACTATAATTTAAATATGAAATCAGCCAAATTCCTTAGTAGTCAAGGCTGCTCCCTTTCTGTAGCTTTAGTTTGTAACTTTAAGCATACAGTTTGTAAGTAAATAAATAAATAAATAAATAAATAAATATGAAATGGCGCGCTGTATATATACTAATACCTATATCTGAACTTCCCTCTCCATATACATCCTTGGCACCCACTCCTTTCTATATATAGATCTGACTTGACTTTTCTCTCCGTGCACCCATTTTGATGCGGCTCGTTAGCAGCCTTCAAAAACAAAAACAAAAACAAAAAAAATATACGAAAGATGAAGGCAAAAATTGTTTACCATTCTCCGTATTTTATTTTTGTTTCCCCCCTTCCGCTCTTTTTTTCCGCTCATCCTCCTCCCCCCGGATGGGGGGGCCTGGCTCCCAGAGCCAGGCCGACGACTCGGTTTGATGTCTTGCAAAACTAACAAACTGGGGAAATGCCTGAAAATGAGCTCCGGCTCAGACGCAGACACAAAAAACCCAGATCGAGGGGACACCTATGTAAAGCGGTCGGGAAGAGCTCTCTGGAAATGGGGAAACCTTTTAAGCGGAGAAAACTGGGTTATCCACTAAAGTGCAGCCAGCTGAGGCGATGCGGGAGATAGGAGTGGGGAGAGGGGCGAGCGTAGGGTAAAGTGCAGAAAGCTGTTTGTGTATCCTGTGTATCCTGGCCCTGTCACGTCGTTTTTAGATGTATTTTAAAAGATTTAGCTGCACACTCCCTACGGGGGATGCCGCCGCCGCCGCATAGTGGACACTGGAGGAGGCGGGTATCCCAGAGGGGGAGTGGAAGTGGGAGTCAACCGAGTGACAAACCCCAGGATGGGGCGCGCCAGGAGGCGGCTGCGACCACAGATAAACTGCAGCCAACGGAGGCCGGGGAGGTGTGAGAGGCAAAGTGTGAAGCAAATGTGAAACAATTCCGCTAATTGCAAAAAATGCGATGCCAGGATGCATTCTGCAGGATGCCGCCGCGGCCGGGAGGGGGGGGTGACCGCATGCGGGAGAGCTGGCTGCTCTGGTCATTAAAAGGCGTTGCGCTGCACACAAAAGTATGCAACACTTTCGGACCACCAACAGCCATCCAGAGAGCTCAGAGAACTAGCTAGCCAGCCAGCCAGCCAGCCAAAGTTTAACTCAATTCCAACATCAGCATCAGCAGCAGCTCGAGTTGAGTTTTCTTGCCGCTGATTTCAGCCCGGATTTTTCCTTCGCTTTAATTAATTTAATTTGGTTTGTTTTCCTTTGGCCAGCGATGGGGTGTTTTTAGTGGGTTAGTGGTCGTCGAGTGCCGGAGTGCCGGAGTGGCGGTGGTCGCCTCCCAAGGCCTTCGAGTGTTGCATTTTTCGCACGCTTTTAATTAAATGCCGCGCGTATGCTTCGCTTTTATTACTTGGGTGTGTGGCGGCGACAGAGATAGATAGATAGATATGCGGGGTCAGAGGGGGAGAGAGAGGGGCACGGACAGATAGATAGACAGAGAGGGAGTTGCCTTGTTTATGGGCGTGGCATGTGGCTGTGTGGCAAAAACCAACAAACGCGAAAGCGAAAGGAGCTAACCGAATTGTTGTTGACAGTTTGATTGAGTTTGCGTTGTGTCAGCGCTTTCCTGCGCTGCTGTCCGGTGTCCAGTGTCCAGTGTCCAGTGGCCTGTGTCCTTTGCTGGGGGGGGGGGGGAAATAAAAGGATGGCCATAACCGCAACGTATTGCCATTGTTAAGCGTAATCCCTGTGCCCTCCAAATAGGTGTTCTTTCGTACACAAATATGCCCACTATATGGTAGTGATTTCCCTTTCTAATAAGTAAGCTGGGGGCTATATCATATCACTTCCTTGAGATTCCTGTAGCATTCTTCTTCCCTACCCCCTTCCCTACATCGTAAAACCTCGTAAAACAGATCCATTATCCCTAAAAAATATATAACTTAAGAGCTCTTATCCTAAAAAGTACGGCCAGTCAGTTATGATGTGAAAAATGCACAATATTGAGTGGTTACGAAGCGTAAAAGAAGCCCAATTGATGGCCGATACGATGCTCTCGTCCTGGATGGAAATTTGGCGGAAAAACTCGCACTTCCGCCAGCAGCAAGATCATAAACCGCAGGAGGCATGGCTCCTGCTGATGGTAGTGCTTTTTTTTGGTCGGCCCAGGAGTCGGATGACACTGACACAGCACAAAGGACCCAATAGCAGCAGGACTAGGCAAATGAAGTTAGTCCGGAGCAGCCAGCAACCAGAGCCACTGTGCATTTGCCTGTGCGCCGACTAACAAGGATAATTGCAAAGGGAAGTAACAATAAACCCAATGATATCGATGCCCAGGCACACACAGACGACGACGAGAGACAAAGGAGAGCTCCAAGGAAGCCCCGGCCGTGTCCTGTGGAACGATTGCGCCAGCGAGCAATCAGCGTAAAGTGCGCGCCGCTTTGTAACTGAAACGATAAAAGGGAAAGGACGATGCGATGCGAGAGAGAGAGCGCAAAAAAAAAAAAGAAAAAGGAATAAGGTGGCAGCAGGAAAAGCGTACAAAACCGAACAGAGAAATGGGTAACGGAAGAGCAGGACGCGGGACGCGGGACGCAGGACGACGGACAGGAGGCGAAACAGGAAGAGCAGCTGAGGCTGCGGAAGGGCGCTGGCAAACAGCAGCAGCAGAGCAGCAGAGCAGCAGAGAGAAAAAATAATAAAATGTCGTTTATTGAGGGCACTCGAACAGCGAATGCGATTGTTGTCCACCCCCGGAATTCGCATTCACTCCTCGCTTTCCACTCCCCTACTTTCCACTCCCTTACTTTCCATTCTCCACTCGCCACATGCCCCCCATTCTTGGTCCAACATCCCCGGGCACTTTGCTGGCATCCCGGAGATCAAAGCCCAAGACGGCGACGAACGACGAACGACGAACTTCACTTGGCCGAAGCCAGTGCCAGGAAAGAAAGGCATTCCTCTCCGCATTGAGAACTGCAACTTTGATTGAATTTTATGAGAATGCCAGCGGAAGATCATAAATACCCGCTTTTATGCGGCCATTTTGCGCTTTCATTGTTCATTTGTTCAATAATAACAGCCAGCCAACGAAATTGTCCATTACATTTGATAATTAATAAACGCTAATGTGACTCGCTCCCTGACTCGGACCTTCAAGCACAAAATGCGAATTAATCTTCGGCCGATTGATTTCGATGGCGGTTATAAAGTCCATCGGAGGGAATCTGAGGGAATCTGGCTGAAAGCAACCAATCAGAAATACATTTAAGATGCCCCTTGAGTGATTTCTGTCATAATATCAATCTAGGTTCATAAACAGAACGAGGAATAAGGGAAATATTATCAAAAAATAAGTATTATTCTTTTTGCCTATTTGTTAATTTTATTTTTCAATTTCTTAGCTTGCTTAACCTTATATTAAATAAGGAACCTAATAGCTTTAGCTTCTGATAATCAGTACCCTTTTTTTCCTGGGCATTGCCAAGTGCAGCTGGCCAACAGTGCGTATACGTATTTTTTAATTGCAATCGCTCATACGCAGCGTGCGACAAATCAACAGGAGGCTGGCCTAGCCTGGTTGTTTGCCTTGCCCTAAATGCTATATACCACACACACACACACACACACACTGGGGCATGGACACGGACAAGCCGTATCCCTTATCCCCCCCCCCCCATTCCCTATCCCCTATCCTGTATCCCGTATCGCCGTGTCCTTGGGCAAACGCTTTCATGCACATTTATCGTGATTAGCTATTAATTGATAATAATTAACTTAAGCACAAGCCACAGATGTTTGGCCCCCCCGCGTCGATGCTGGCTGTGCCCCCCTTTGGGGTGGGAGTGGCATTGCCCTGAGTGAGTGTGTGTGTGTTGTGTGTGTGCGTTTTGTATCCTGAACTGAAATTGACGTTTCTGCCGTTGATTTGTCATCGGGATCCCGGGATCCGTCTGTGCTCCCACTTGCCACTTTTCCACGCGGAGGACTTTAATTCGGAATTAATGCCAGGACTCTCGCATTACAATATTGGTTTACATTTTACGCAGGAATTCTATTCGATTGCCCGCAAAAGTATGCCAGGAATGGCGAATGGCAAAAAAGTGGTCTGTAATTTGTAATTTGAATTGGACTTACACAGGGGTTTTCTGGTGGTTCTCCTGGCTTCACCTGGATTCACTGTCCTGGCTGCTTCCTTCTTCGCAAATTGTTTGTTTGTTCACACATAAACACTAACTATTTTCGGTTTTACTTTACTTTGTTTTGTTTCTTTTTTTTGGCTTATTTTTTGCTTACTTTTTGTTATTATTTACCCTTTTTTTTGTTGCTTTATTTTGTTTTGTTTGTTTTTTTGTTTGAGAGAACGTGAAAAAAATGTGGAAAAAAAACCCAAAAAAAAAACAACGTTGTTTTTTTATTGCCGACGGATATCTGATTATATACGCAAAAGGATATATGTAGCTATATATATACTGGGACAACCTCAGTGGTGCAGCTTGTTGATTGAGTTGGTTAACATGCGTTGTGTTGGGAGATGGCAACTGAGGACGAGTGGGGGGTGCGAGGAGGGGCAGGACGAAGCGCGAACACAAGAAACACACAGATTTGCAACACAAAGTCTTGGTGCGTGAAGTAGTGCGTCCAATCTCTCTCTCTGATCCCTTCGATTCGATTCGATTTGAATGCGGTCCGGCCTCACTTTCCGTTTCGGTCCCGGTCCCGGTCTCGGTCTCGGCGTCTCCTCTCACTGGCCTCACTTTCACTGGGGCGATGCGATGCGACTGAAGTGCTGCTGATTGGTGTGTGGAACTGAGCTGAGTGGATGGCTGCTTTGGCTGCTGCGAGATCCGTGCGGCACGTGCGAACACGTTCAGATTTCATAACCAACTGTCGAGTCCTGGCTGGCATCCGAGCGAAGGACCAAAACCGAGGCGCCGCAGCCGCAGCCGAAACCGATGCCGAAGCCGAGGCGGAAGCCGAGCGGTGGCCAGCCGACGTGTGACGAACCCCGAGCCGGGCCGGGACGAGCGTAGGTTTCTTGGGGCGTGCGAAGGGCTTTCGAAGTTCACTCTTCGGAGACACCAGGAGGAGGTCCTGCCTGCTGCCTGCCTGCCTCTGCTTCTGGTCCTGTCAGACCATCGGGCGCCCGTTGGGTGCTGCTGGCCCCAGCATCCGGCACTCTCTTAAGCGCTCTCTTAAGAGCGGCCGGGGCAGGAAGGACCCTGCTCGCAGGAGGCAGGAGCAGGAGCAGGAGAAGCATTAAAGCAGGCGCCCTTGTTGCTCAAGTGTTGCACATTATGAAGCCGAAGCCAGGCATAAAACTTTCACCATTAGCCGCGTTAATGTGACGCGCGCGCCAAATTCGTCAGCTGGCCATTGGTGCAAGGACACGGGGCGGGACAAGGACATGGGGGCTTAGCGAAAGTTTTATCGACACTTTCGGCCACATCGGGATGTAAGTGGCTGGCCAAATGAAAGCGACAGCGACAGCGAAACAACTTTATCGCGGAGCCCCACAATAAACATCAAGGACGACAAGGACTCGCCGATGATCTCGAGGATCTG
The DNA here is from genome assembly GCA_018874675.1 of Drosophila baimaii. Lineage (NCBI taxonomy): Eukaryota > Metazoa > Arthropoda > Insecta > Diptera > Drosophilidae > Drosophila > Drosophila baimaii. Next base: position 7,540 of record JAEIIU010055743.1, read on the forward strand.
TAAGTGGTGATTTGCATGGGCCAGGTGCCCCGGCGGGTGGCGGGCGGTCGGTCGAGATATTTATGCCCACCACTTGGGATCGTAAGTGCTGTCAACGGGCCTGTGGCCTGGTCATTACCACTCCCAGGACAGGCCAGGCCACTACAGAGGAATCGCAACACATGCTGCTGCTGCCACTCCTCGTCCTGCCACTATGACATATTGTATCCACAAGCGTACGTGCCCGGGTTGCCAACAAAGAAAGGAAGTTTTCTGGCTCCTTCGAGCCCTGAAGCGCCTGAAGCTCCCTTGGCTCCCTTGGACCGCCTCCCTGCCCCGTCTGGCTTACGTCTCGCGCGCGTTCTCCTTCCTGCCCACATAAATCCCGCATAAATGCCGCACTTGTTAGTGGCGGAAATGCAGCCCCTCCTATGACGGAGCACCGGTGCCCAGTCCCGCAATTAGTTTGAATGTAACGAAAAAAATCACAAATCTCGAATGGGAGCCGAGAGGCCACAGGTCCCCGAATCAATAAATTAGGCCTGCACTTGCACAAGGGCAGGGGAAGGGACTCTCCCTGCTCCTGCCCGCTGGGAATGCAAACTTTGAATGTGGCCCAGGACGACGACGACGACGACGACCTTGAGGGCTCCTTTGACCCACAATCTGGACCCCACAAATAAATACAAACATATACTTGTGTGTAAGGACATATCAGCGTGTCACATTTGTCACAGGAGCAGGAGCAGGAGCAGGAGCAGGAGCAGGGGGTTGCCGAGAGCAGTGAAAGTTAATAACAAGCCAGGGGGAGGGAAAGGAGGGGTAAATGCAAGTGGGTGCAACATTAGTTCACCGCATTTTATGGCCCCCACATGCTATCTGTCGGGGCATCCCGAAGCCCCACTTCCCGTGTCAAAAGGTGCTCACATCTCCTAGCCTCGTTCTATTTTTTTTTCAAACTGGGAACTAGAGCTGAGAGGAGAGTGGAGCGGGGTGAGGCTGCCCAAACTTTTTCAGCAACTACAATAATTTAGTATAGTTCACCGAAAAAGTTCCACCTGTCCGCATCCGCATTCCACCGCCGCCCACAGAGCCCTATCCACATCCGCATCTGTGTCGGACGGCCATCCATGTGTGCGTCTAAAGTTTATTGGTAAAATTTTATTGCAGATTTTTGCGCTACCTGCACCCTGGCCTAGAGTTCCTCCTCCTCCTTCCCCTGGCCAACGACTTGCCGTCGTCTTGTGAAAATATTTGGGAAAACTTTTGCAATTTATCTGTTTCATAGCCACACACACACCCACGGCAAAGTCCTTTCAGGTATCTCCTCCTGTCGCTGCCAGGCTTAGTCCGTGTGTGTGTGTGTGTGTGTGCGTCTCACCCGCAAAAAAAGGAAAAAAAAGTGAACAAAAAGCAGACCATAAGAGCCACACAAAAAAAGAAAAAAAATAGAAAAGACCACGCCGAAAAAAAGCAATTGCAAATGAATCGAGTTAAAGTAATTTAACAGTAGATTGTCCCCGTCCACTTGGGCACCCCTGCTCTGCCGCATCGATTCCCGACCCGGAGTCCAACAGATGGTCGAGTGCTGATAAGTGAGAAGGAGCAGGAGTGGGAGTGGGAGCAGAAGTGGGAGCAGGAGTGGGAGCAGGAGCAGGAGCAGGAGCAGGAGATGGAGCTGGATCCCGAGCTCGTAATATATCATTTTCGAGTGGGTCAGCACTTGGTAGCCCAGCTACTAATTGGTTTTCAACTGGTGGAGAGCAAAGAAGGACGAGGAGGTCCTTCTGCTTAGATTGGGAACTCTGGCACTACCTCAAAGTCACCTGTTGAAGTCCCCAGCAAGTCCTGCTCTCCATATGATATGTGCAGACTTAAGCACAAGTTATAGGCCAGGTTCAGTAATTAAGTCCCTTAACTATCACTTAACTTAACATTTTAAACTAAACCTAACTGCAGCCTTTCTGCACAAGCACTCCCCCCTTTTTGGAAAGTAAACAACATAGAGCGACTTAGGGGAATCAAGAGCTCACTGGGTACCCGGACCGGGGACTGGTTCTCAGTTGATTTGGAAACCACTTGACTCGGTCGGAGAGCCGCCAGCAATTGATTCTCTGTGCGAACCACACGGAATAGGGAAATTATTATTCAAACGTGATGAAAGGCCAGAAGAAGAGCCGCCGAAGTCGGAATAGTCAACCGCAGAGCGTTGGATGAGCACGCCCCGCAGAAAAAAACAAAAAAAAAAAAAAGAAAGAAAAAAAAACACAGAAAAAGACTGTCATCGGGATCTGGGAACTGGAAAGTGGGAACTGGGAAGCTGGGAAGCTGGGAGGCTGGGAGCTGAGAGGACGAAATGCGAAATACCAAAATAAATCCCAAGCAGGCAAAGCTCCGAGAGTGTGTGTGTGCGCAAGTGTGGGTGTGTGCGGGTGTGGTGGGTAATAATCTTATCTTTAACTCGGCAGAAACAGAAGCCGTTGTCGTTGTCCTTGTTGTTCTTGTTGTTCTTGTTGCCTGCCTTTGCTGTTGTTGTTGTCATCGCAGCCAGCGACTGTGAAAGGCAACAACACTGAGAGAAACAAGGAGTACATAGGCCTTAAGGTTTAATAAAATCAGACAGAAAGTGGAAAGGATTTATTTTATTTATATTTATGCATTTTGTTATTTTGTTATTAAGGGAGGAATGCGTTTTAGCGTAAAAAAACACATTTTTGTGATTTTTTATCTTAAATACCAATTGAGAAATTTTATTCAAACCTTCTATACATTATTGAGCATAGTTTTGACTATGTTCTGTACATTTTTCATGCAAAAATATTAACCCATTAGCCCGTGACAGAGCTAACCCCAGGACGTCTTGAAAAAAAAGCAATTTGCGGTGGAAATTATGTGAAAATGAAAAACCATAAAAATGTAGTTAAATAATAAACAAATCTTCCCTCCAACATTGTCTGATTTTCTTTTTTTTTAATTTTAAAATTTTTGGCGGCCATCTAAAGTGGAAGCGTTATTTTCGACTAAAATTTCCGCCATTTTGTGGGTGGGAAACCCCCCTAATGTTAAAAAAAAATTCTTTACTAAATTTAGGCGGGAGGTATTTTATATGAAGAAAATGTGTACAAAGTTTGAAATGAGTTGACTTAATGCTTAATCTTAAAAAGTAAACTATCATAAAATATCTAACAAAATATCCCAAACTGTTATTGAAATAAATTAAAACTTTACAACTACATATTCTTCTATGCTTTTTATTTTTTTTCAACAATAAATATTATTAACCAAGCTTAGGATACTCTTTGGCACAATTTAATATGTTGCCAGGAATATTATTTTATTGCTCCAATTAAAAATCAATTTATATATCGGTTTTCCGCTGGATATTTGTTGTATATATTTATAGGAAAAGTCTCTGAAAAGTGAATGCAATAAATATAAATAAATATAAATATAAACTAAAGCGGCTACGAGTTTCCTTGAACTGATTAGCAACCAATAAGCAAATGCAGCTGTTTAAGAAGAAAGCCACCTTATGCTCATCAGTATCCCAGGCTAAATCTGCTAGTTCTTAATCCCCTTTATATTCCCTTTATATCTTTATATCTTTATATCTATAGAGATATATATATATAGTATAGACTCCAAAACAGTGCGTAGCATTCACAGAAAATCCCTAAAATAAGCTATTAAATTTATTGAAAGTAATTTCTTCTCTCACTCTCTGACTAAGAAATATTAAATATAAATATTAAATTAAGAACTAAACCTTTTTGTTTGTATTATTATTATAATTTCTCTATTTACAACCCAACAATAAGTGCACCCATTAGGCCTTCGATATCTCCATGTGTTGTGAGCCAACTCAATCCTTGAATATTTCATGTTGATACGCATTTGGACAATTACCTGAGTGGAGGTGGTGAGCACTCTCGCCCAGTTTCGCACAGTGTGGCGGCGGGCTGCCATGGCTGCCATTGTACGGTAAATACTGCTGCTCCTGCTGCTCCTGCTGCTTCTGCTCCTGCTCCTGCTGCTCCTCCTGCTCCATCCTGAACCGCTCTGCTATGCCATTTCCATATGGCGTCATATTGCCGGCTGTCATGGGGCGGCGGCTGCCGTTGCCGTTGCCTCTGCCGTTGCTTTTCATACAATTGAAATTTGTAATTATTCAAATCGGATTTAAATACACACACACACACACACGCACATGGCGACGGCGGCAAACGGATACACGGGCTGACAGGCGGACGGACGCCGGTTCAGGGTAGCCTGGGAGCACGGCGAAATTTAAAATCAGCGAACAGAATAAAGAAAGCACAGAAATTAAACAAAGCGAAGTGAAACGAGGGCGAAAATAAAAATAATAAAGAGTGGAGCACGACGACGACGAGGATGAAAGTGGCGGGTGGTGGCAGGTGGCAGGTGGATGCTCCTCCTCCTGCCGCCGCCACAGAGGCAGGTGCATAATGAGCCAAAAGACGACAATGTGCGCGCTCCTTGCCGCTGGAGCTGGAGCTCGTTTCGTCACAGCCTCCGTTCCGAGTCGGCGGGGCTTGTGTGTGACAACGCCAAATTGGATGAAAATTAATTCATTTTGAAGCGTTAAGATTCTTTACGCGCTAATGAGTTGAAGTGTAAGCACACACAAGCACACACAAGCACACACACACACGCACACCCAGAAGGAGCAGGAGGAGTTGGGGCAATTGCCCTGGCAAGGACAACATCTGTTCTAATGTCCTAGCCGCATTTGCCTTGCGGTGCCCACCGTTCCGTTCCGTTCCGTTCCCTTCCGCTCCAGAGGCGGGAGGACATACATAAGCTTCGTTTTTGGCTGCGGAAAACCGCACACAAAATGAATGAATCCCAGGCTGGAGAGCTGGAGAGCTGGCCCAAAAACACTTCATCAAGGCATCGGGGCTAACCTCAGAGACCTGGACACTACTGGAATGAGGCATCCTAAGGAGGAGGAGGAGGAAGTGGAGGGCAATCCTAGTGTTTAGACAACTAATTAAAACCATTAAGTGGTATTTCATTTGGGCATTAGCCAAGCCTGGCACACATGGCGTATGCGTAACTATTGCTACTCCGCCAGGCAGCCGCTTTCGAGTGCAATAATCACAACAATTATGGCAATAATGATAATGATGATAATACTCGCAACGCGAACAAATTAAAAACCAAATAATTGTCTAATTATAATTCCCAACTAATGAGTTTCCAAGTGGTTATCTTCATCTCTTCCTCCCTCGTCCTCCCTCCCTCTCTCTCTTGTTGAAAATGTTGTTGTGTCTTTTCCATTGCAAATTTTTCGCCTGACAGTTTTTGGAGAAGCTGAGAGGCGTAGACTGGCAGGGGGGCGGGGGGATGGGGGCGTGGTCGGGGGCGTTGAAGAGTGCTGTGTATTTAGCTAGCTTATCGCTTAATTGCCCCACTAAGAGTGGCAGCGACAACAAGGACGACGACACTCAGTCGAGCAACTCGAGTTATGCAAAGTAAACAGAGAGAGATGCGGCAGGGGCAGAGGGGCGGGGAAGGAGGAATTTATCCTGGCTGGCTTTTGGCACACACACACACCCACACACACACATAGTTTGGCAGCCATGCACTTGGCATTCGTCCACCGAATTTTGCTGGGAATTTGCTGGCTGCATCGAAGCTCAATGATGAGCCCATGCAGGATAGCCCCCTCCTAGGAAGAGCTCTCCTGTGACCTGTGACCCGTCCTACCCCCCCCCCCCCCNAATTATTATGCTATACGTATAATCGTTATTTTGCCAATCCAAGTGCGCCCTGAAGCCATTTTGCGGACAAGCCTGGGCAACTGGAAAGTGATTAAAAACAATTAGATTCCAGTAGAGGCCCTTCTAGGGGGGGCGGGTGCGAAGCAAGGACTCTGAGTTACGGCTGTAACTGTAAGTGATGCTGTGGGGCCAGGACACACCGGATGACAGGAAGTGCGCACAACGAGTTGACGCAACGGAAGCGAACTAGAAACTCCCGGAGACAAAGAGCAAAGTTGCAGATATCCGCCCAGCCCGCCAAAATGGCTTTCAATTTATGTATAGCTCTCCTGGCCCCCTGCCACCCTGCCCCCCTTGCCGCCCCTCTACCACCCATTCCCCCCTCTTCCCTGGTTTTTCGTGCATAACTAATGACAAAGTCAGTGATTAAAATGGCCCCGGGGGCAGGGGGCCAGAGCTGGGGTTACCTCTTGGTAAAGTGCATAAATTGGCTGTGTTTTGAATATTCGAGTATCTGCCACTTAACTGATCAGCATTCACCGAAAATAATAATAATAATCACAATAANATAATGATTATCATAGGCCCTTTGGGGGTTATGCCCCCCCGGAACGTGAGGAGAGGCGGGTGGAGGAGACCTCCTAAGAGTTTCCAGGAACTTTAAAATATTAATTTCATGGGGAATATATTATTAATTTATTTCACATTTAAAGTAAAGCAAGAGTGAAGCTTAACATTATTAGAACCCTTCAGATTGCTAGGGATAATTTATAAATCGATTTGTTAGGCGATATCTCGATATTCTGTACGATATATTAAGAATTGTGGGCGATATCTCGATATTCTGTTCGATATATTGAACTGTGCCAATGTGGCGATATCTCGATATTCTGTTCGATATATTGAGAATTGTGGGCGATATATCGATATTCTGTTCGATATATTAAACTGTGTCAATGTTGTAAATAAAATATATACGAAATTAATCAACAATTTAGTTTTCAAAAGGTTTTAAATATAGTCGGTAAACCGAGACACATTAAATAGATAACAAGTTTAGATATTTCTTTAATATTTCGATATTTTAACGATAAATAAATGTATTTTCTTTATTTTCGATATGTTATTCAGCCGATACATATGTCGATACATCATATCGAACAATTTATCTCGATATACATAACCCCTAATCATCATAGACTCAAAAAACACAATTTTCCAGAGCTGGAAAGTGCCATAAAGTACCATAAAGGCTGCCGCCAGGATATCTCACTGCTTGGACAGGACATATACATGTACATATATATATATGTGTGTGTGTGTGTCACCTGCATTCTCTGTCCGAGATGGGGCGTGTGGGCATGTGGGCGTGGCATGTTGGATGTGCTCATGCGAGAAATCAACATATCAAAATTAATTTCCCATGCATAAATAAGTAATATGAATGTCAATTTAATGCATAAGAGAGAGGGGGGGGAACATCCTGTGGGAGGGAGGGAGGTAGGCGTGGCAAATGTACATGTGTATCTGTGTTTATGTGTGTGTGTGTTTTTCTTTTTTTCTTATTTTTGGCAAAAGGTGTAATTTTAATGCCAATAGCCTAGCCATTAATAATTTTCATCTTCTTTCACAAGCATTGCTCTCCTTGTTTGTTGTTGTTGTTGTGTTTGTTGATGTTATTAGGGCACACAAACACACACAAACACACACAAAGAGCACACCATCACCCCACACACACTCATATATGTATGTGGTAAATATATATATATATATATATATATATATATAAAGAGAAAAAAGCCAATATGCCGAGCAAATTTCTGTGAATTATGGCAAATTACATTCTTATCGATTTTGGTCCATTTTTTGGTCGCCGCATTTTCTTCATTTTCCTCTTCTATTCCATACACACACATATACATATATACCCTTGCCGGAATGAAAGGTATTATCAGTTCGAATGGGAAATACAAAAATGGAGGAATAAAGCTAAGACTTAAATATAAAATATTAGGAAAAGTATCAAGGAATCTAGGCTAAAGGTTTGTGGATTTCCATAGCTCTCTAGTTACTTTCTTTCTAGTAATTTTCCTGATCCTGCTCCTGCTTCTGCTCCTGCTTAGAGTATCCCCTATTTTCGGTGCCTTTAGCTTGGCCTAAAATTTATTTTTGGTCGCCGCTTGTTTGCCTTCCTTTTCTTGGCTTGGGGTTTTGCTCTTTGCCGTTGCACCCATAGCTCTTTCAATTTGTTTTTTTTCAGCTTTTTTGCTGCTTTTTTCCTTTCACCTCTCTCTTGGATGTGCAGAGATGGAGATGGAAATGGAGCTGCCGCCCCGGAACACACGAAAGGTGGGATTAACTAGCCTAAAGGAGATGCCATTAGGGTGTGTGTATGAGTGTGTGTGTGGGGCACTTGTCACAATCAGAGATACTTAAGAGCTGACAATTCACCTGGCGAACTGGTGGCGGGGGGGGTTGGCCGGAAGTGCTTTATTGGCTCTGTGGTGGTTGTGGGGACATCCTTGAGCATCCTGGAAAATACCATATACATATATACTCGAAGCGATCTTGGCCAGGCTCTGGGATCTCTCTGTAGGTCCTTGCTGGTGCTCCAGCCTTTCCGCACGCCCGGGGGCATGTTGAGCTCAAGATGATCCGGGATGGGATGCCATAAGATGTTATGGTCTGGAGATTGGGGTGTGAAATTATTTGCTTCGATTTTGGCAGTGGTGTGTGTGCGTGTGTGTGCTGTCTCCACACACACAGCCGCCCTCCCCTCCTCCTCTGCTTTATCATCGCTGGCAGGGTAATAAGATAACCTTATTGCATATGTTTATATTACCGTTACAACGACGCGTCCTTGTGTGCGGCTGGGAAGTGGGTGGTGAGTGGGTGGTGAGGGGGGAGGCAAGAGCACCAGCACCTGACAGCCAGCCACACCCCCCTGTCCCGAAAAAAAAAAAGCAAAAAGGGGCGGCTGTGGGCGGCGCCTAATAATGTGATTGCCTTGTTATGGCTAAGCCTTATAATGTAATATGTTTGTGTGTATTGACTGGGCCCAAACCCCCCTTCCCCCCTATCTCCCCCTCTCCCTCTCCCCCTGTGAGTGTGTTCGCCAGTGCGTGTTGGATTCACAAATTTATTTTTATGATCATGTGAAATTTATTAATATTTATTGTTGTACGTATTTTCGTATTCCCTTTTTGTCGCTTCTTTGGTTTTGGTTTTTTGTACCCAGCCACAACTGGGGTATATCCTTGAAGCTCCTTGAAGCTCCTTGAATACGGGGGACTTTGCTAGGAACTCCTCCGCCAAGGATATTCTCCCTGGAGTCAGGCCAAGGAAGACTTTAAACCTAAACAATGTAAATTGTATAAATTAAATGCAATTAATACCAAACCCAAAAGGTAACACTTACTACCAACTAGAAAAGTGAGCAAGTAAAGTACGAATTCTTCTATGAATTCTCCCAAAAACTCCCCCAGAAATTCTTGTAGAATCCCCGCCCGAGGTATTCCCCAGTCGAGGGACCCCCTTTCGGTGGCCTCCGCACTTACATATATTATTTGTTTTCGGCACATCGAATCCGCCCCCATCCTCGAATGGCTTATTGTTTTTTATATGTACTCAACACTGCAGCCAATATGTGTGTGTGTGCCATTGGTATCTGTATCTGAGCCTGAGTTCGCATTCGCATTCGCATTCGCATCCGCATCCGCATCCGTAGCTGTAGCTGTATCTGTAGCTGTATCTGCGTTTAAATCTGTATTCGAAACTGTCAATTGCAAGCAGCGTTCTCTTCTTCTGTTGAGAGCCGGGCACGCTCCGCCAATTGTGGGCGTGGCAGGACGAAGGACGACGAGAACGAGGTGTGCACGGCATGGAGCCAGGCATTAGCCAACACTGCCAATTGCAATCAGGCCGAATTGGCATCGAGAGTTCAGCTCAGAGGATTGCCGCCGTTGCCTGGCTTTGACTGTGACTTCACTCATAACTCGAAATGGTTAGGGATTCGGCATATAATGGTAATGGGGGCCAATGGATGTGATGCAGGATCGAAATATATATGTGCCGGGTTAGGCAATCAGCTGGAATGACTTGTGGAGGGGAGCCAGGGTGCCCCTCCATTTGTCGTTATATTCAAATCAGCCATTCTCGTTGGATATAAAAGTAAAGGGCAAAAGGCATCACAATTTGTTACCTTTGCATTTGCATATACATTTCCCGTTTTTAAAATACAAATAAATTAGTGGGAGAACCCTCCATTCTAAGGGATGTACATATGTCTTGAAGAAGGGTACAATTTCATATCGAAAACCTCATAAAGTTTGGTATATTGATATATAGATTTATATAGTAAATTTATATCGTAGACTTATATAGTTAACAGCCTGAATTAAAGTCCTTAATTACTTAAATTTTGCACTTACTTCTCCCTCACTTTCTGCAGCTTTAAAGAGCTCTCTTATCCTGAACACTTGGCTCTGGAATCCCTGAATGGTTTTCAAGATGAAATGGATTTGCCCAAGATATATGTTATAAAGGGGATCCCGAGCATTCAACGCTTCTGTCTCAGTTCACGTGAAACTTTTTGGGTTTCCCCGAAGGACTGCAAGCTCCCAACTCCCAAACCCTTAACTGGATGTGTGTGTGTATATCCCCATAACTCCGACTTTCAGTGGTTGCTCCAGCCCAGCTCCCTCCACATCCTCCCCAGAGTTGGCTTCTGTGTAGCAAGTTTCGGAGCCTTCCTCTTCCTCGGTGTCGGTGTGAAATCAAATCTCATGCAAATTATACGCCTTTTTACGCATTTACACAATGATAGTGGGGATCAAGGGGGTTCGGGGCGACGGCGGTGGGTGCCAGACAAGTGCTGTGATGGGTGAAGGGGAATCCCATTTAAATTCTGACTTCAATTGCCGCGCGCTTCGAATTTTGAGTCCTCGCTGAAAAGGGAGTCCTTTGCCCCGAACGGAGGAGGCCCAAGCGCTACGCTGATGAAGTGCCCACCCTGGCACATGTGAGTAGTATGAGTGTGTGCCCTCCCTCTTGGGGGGGGGGGGAGGAGGAGATCCAGCTCCCCAGATCCTACAGCTACACTCGCATCCTGCCTCAGTTTTACATTTCATATCTGATTTTTTCGTGCATGTGCTTGTGCCAGGGAAATTTAATTTGTATTTCATCATACATATCTGTCGTCTGTCGTCTGTTGGCTGTAGCCTGTTGTTGTCTGTCCGCTGCCGTGTTGCTCCATGCTCCCTGCTTTCTCTTCCGCATCCGCATCCGCCCTACCACCGTCCTCCTCCTCCGCCCTTGGCCGCAACAAAAGAACAAAAGTTAAAAGCAACAAGGGCGGCGGCGACGGCGACGGCGGCGAGGAATTCTTTTCGCCAAACGAGCAATTGAACGTGGGGCTTTATGTGGGCAAAGGGGCGTGGCAAATGCGTTAACACATTCCCTGGCGGTGTACAAGGCCGCCACTCAACTGGCAGCTGGGAACTCACAGCGCAGCTCCTGTCATTTCGCATATCAAATCGATCGGATAAAAAGCGTATGGGGTTGCAGGAGCGTTGCCTGGATAATGCCCCAAAAGCTAACACTCCTTAAGGTTTCCAGAAAATCTGAAAAAAACATAGCTGCTGCAAGTCGAAAATTTCAAGATACTTCGAAAAACCGCAAACCCGAACACTTTAGAATCTATAGACTTTGACTTGTGGCCACAATCTGATGTAATGCCCTTTTCAGATACGTTCTTGGATGTTCCAAAATGTTGGCTTCTTTGTTTTAAAATTACTATTTTTATTTACTTGAACGGCTATATTGTTTATGTGCCATAGGAACAATCAGTCAATTTGTGTGATAATCTAGGAAAATTAGCTTAACTTCGGTATAAGGTTCTTGCGATCAAATATAGAATTTTTTAAGAGCTTAACTATTTCCCAATTCACATTCTTTACGAAGTCATTCTTTCCTTCTCAGCAGGCTCATCCTGCAGAGCTTCGATTAACTTAAATAAATTATATTACGTATTCACACCTTAATCCTGCACCGCATATTTATTTTGTTATAATCTTCAGGCCACAGCAACTGATTTTTATTTATATGCTTCCATTAAATACATGTTTTTCCCGATATTTAACAACTTTTCAAATGAATATTTGGCGGATTACAGACCAACTGGCTAGCGTTCATTCGCTGATATGCTTCTGCTCGTAATTGGTTAATATTTTGAAGGTACAGCCAGCGGAAGGATTATACATTAAATACAAATACAAATTCGCTTGAATTGATTCTTATAAAGGAATAAAATTAAAATAACTGGGCACTTGACGTTCAATCGCAGATGTGATCCGTCTCCCTGCTCCCATCCTTGCCCCTGTCCTTGGGGCAACTAAAACGGAGCCTCACCGCTGCACTGGTGGAACACATACTCCTTGCCGTTAAGGCGCATCATGCCCTTGGCGAGCTCAATCTTCCAGTTCCTGCGATAACGCCCGACCTTTTCGAATTGGCTGAAAATCACATTCTCCGCCCGGAACCTGCCCTCGTCGTCGGCATCATCGCCAACTGGATCGTCGTCGCTGTTCAGTGACGAGTTGTCCGAGTCCGAGAAGCTTTCCTCCATTTCCTCCATGATTTCTGGCAAGCCACCGTCCAGTTGCAGGGCAGTCGATATATGGTGGCGGCGGGTGGG
>JAEIIU010055745.1:0-36548 GCA_018874675.1 Drosophila baimaii
GGAAATGACTCCTTCTCTGCGTTGCAAACTTCTGACTAAAATTATAATACCCTGCAAGGGTATAAAAAGCGACTCGTAAAGATGCATCAAAAGAGTTAATTAAGAATCTTTACAAACCGAAAAGAAGAGCCAATAAAGAAAACCGAGAAAAACTGTAAACTCATGATGTCACTTGCAAAGTGCGTGTATGCCCCAGAAAAGGTTGATGGAAAGCCACATGAAAAAAGGCCCAAAAACTAAAGCACTTTCTAGGTCAAAAGTTGAAAGGCAAAAGGCATACTTCGTAATCATCACACGATGATGATGCGGCTCATAAAAAAAGAAGAGAAAAAATAGAAAAAAGCGGAAAACCAAAGAAAAATGCGCTTGCATGAAATGCAATTAATAAGCCAACGAACAACAAAGTAAAAGCCCGCAGAAAGCTATGAAAATGCTTCACTTTGTCTTTACCTATTGCGTGTTGATAGAGCCGAGTCAGGTCCGATCTGAGGGGATGCCGCCGTCGTAGCCTGTCAATTGTCCAGGGGGAGTTGCTGCCAGTAACAACACAAAAATTACAGCATGCAAAAGAAAATTAATAACTTTTTTGCTCTAGCAAAACAATGGGAAATCCCATAAAATTTCATGATGTGCAAAAAGACTAGACTTTCTTTTGGACAAAATTTATCAAGGGTGAATCTTTCTTGTTACTTTTTTGTACAGTGCAGGATATACCATATTATTATCAGTATGTAAATGTAAATGTCTTGACTCAATTGTAACAGTTTACACACAACCTTGACCCAAGAAGTACTAAGATATTCTAAGACCATTAAGAAATAATGGCAAATTATGAATGCAAATTGTGTTAGGTATACAATTTGTAAGAATTTGTAATGAAGGCAAAGTATGCCTAGCGGAATAAGAATTTCAGTATAACTTATTATATATTTATATGTTTTTAAGAATGCCTTATCAAGACTTTATTTAAATTTAAAATATTATTAGCCTGAATACCAAGTAGAGCAAACTTGCATAAATAAAGTGAAGATGTCTCAAACAACCTAGTAGGACTTTATTTTATAACTTATAGCTTCGGTCATAGCTTTAACTCAAAATAGTGTAAGTTGTTTCTCTTACTTTTAAGCACCTTTTCCCACCATGTTTTGCTTTTCTGTTGTATTCCCTGGAACTCCTCCCCATGGGATGGAAACTTTCCTTTTCCTCCTTTTCCTTCTTTTTTTTTTTATTTTTTTTGCATTCTAATTGCAGGCTTGGGGATTTGAAAACCTGTTGTAAATGCAGCGTCAGCAACTTAATTCTAATGCGACTCGTGCCTTTTTTGCCTCTCCTATTTGCAGTGCTTGACTTTTGGGAACTGGTCGCTTGGACTTAAACTTTGAGTTTGGACTTAAGTGTAGATGGCAATGATGCTGGTGCTGATGCAGCCACAGTTGCCCGTTGCAGTTGGTGCGGCTGCTGGTTTTGCCGGGATCTGATTTTGGTGCCACTTTGCTAGCCTGTTGCACTGTTACTGTTAGCCCGAAGTTGTGTGTTTGCTGGAGTTGGAGGAGCAGCGTTACAGTTTGGAAAATCGGTCAATGGAAACGGGCTTGTTGTTGTAAGCAGGTGCAATCGCTTGGAGAGCCGCTACAAAACCCAGACCCAGAGGCCAAGCCAAGCACAGAGCGGTGCACAAAGCATGTCGCTAAAGGTGAGTAAATGCTCAAGAAGTATTGACCCATTTAGAAGGTAATTGACTCATTCGGAACGGGTCTGAGATGGCTCTGTGATGGGAAAGCGATTGAAGACGAATGGGGATTGGGCAGAGTAGCTAAAGAAGTCATCCTCTTGAATGACATGTTAAAAAGAATTTTATTTTCAATTTATTTATGAGATTTTCTTTCTTTTGCACACATTTATGTATGTATATATTTTTGTATTGCCAGAATAGTATTGTTTCTATTACATTGTTTGGCAATCAGATCTACTCTAAGTACATATGTCTGGCCTATGTCTGAAGCTTTAAAAGTGTTTCTCACCTGCTACTGACAATTGCTACTTTGCTGCCTATAAATATCTTTGTCATCATCATCATCAGAGGGGCATGATTATCGTGAAGGCATCATCGCCATCGTCGTCGTCGTCGTCATCGTCATTGTCATTATGTCATTCCGAAGTGCAGCAACAGCATTTGCATTGTGTGTTTCCCTTGGCCAACGTCTTGCCTGTGGCAAACTTGAGTCACGTCATGTTCATGTGAGGGTTTTCACTTGTCTTTGCCCCATCTTGTTGTTGTTGTTGGGCCTTTCAACAGGTGCTTCAGTCGCTGCATTATTGCCTCCTGCCTGGCAGAAACACACACACACGCAGCAGGCCCATCTAGACCACTTAATTCGCTCCATTACCGCAAAGTTGACATTTTTACTCTGCATTTAGTTTGCAAAAAAAAAAACATTTCCAGGCATTTCCCTTTTTCCGCAAATGGTCAGGGGCCTCGACTTGGGTGACCACAGAAAATTAGTTTGTGATTTAACCCTAGAATGGATATATTTGTATTTATAAAATGTTTCTTCCAAAACCAAGTCAGGAAGGGTATAGAATTAACCAGAGTTCTGATATTTCCTAAAAAGGTTTGATATATTTATTGTGTTCTTAAATTAGGCAACCTTATTTTTATCTATAACTATTATAGTTTAACAAATTGTATATAAAGTGTAGTCCTCAAAAGGTGTCCAAAACTATAATAAAAAATATTTCGTTGGTAAAAACATTTTATTGCATACTTTTAGACAGCTTTTAAAGGTATTTCATTACCCTAGTGATTTTTGCAGGATCCCTGATAAATATATTTTATTTATATCATATTAATATCCCTTTAAAATATTACAATCATCAGCAAAATATTTAAATGTTATTTTTTTAAATTAAAAATAACCCCTAAAAGCAGTTATTTGCTTTATATAAGTTTTCTAGAAGCCTTCAAAAATATTGCGCAATAACTTTGATTACTTAAATATAAGAAAGTGCCCTTGCAAATATTTAAAATTAAAACTTCTTTAATTTCCTATATTATTTTTTAAATTGAATTCACCTCAGGGGGGTTAAGATCCATTTAACCTCAAAGTTACATAGGCATCAGTGAAAATATTGAAAAAATGCATGCAATGTTCAGCTACGTCCGCTGTTAAATAACTTTTTGCTGTTTGCAACTGGTATATGACCCTAATTACAGTGAACAGGAAAAGTAATTTCCCCACATCGTCATGATGTTTTCCACGACACAGTCGCCCCTTCTCCCCCCGTTGCCCCGGATGAGGCAACTTTTTGTGAATGGGGCACGGAGCCGTGGGTGTCATTATCCAAATACCTTTTTGTTTTCATAGCTGCGGCAGCTCTGAGTTGTTAATTGATTTGATTCTGTCTTCGTTCCCCTCTCCCCCAATACAGAAAGAGACGCCATCGGATGTGCAGCTGCACATGGCAGCCATGAGGGGCGATGAGGTGGCTCTGCTGAGAGTTCTGGACAGCGGAAAAGTTCATGTGGACTGCAAGGATGAGGTGAGTCTAATGGTGTAGAGTTTACTTAAGGAAATGGGGCCAAAAAGTATTGAAACACATTTTAAATTGATTTAGTTAGGATTAATTAAGAGATAAATTATATTTTCTTTGGAATTACTTGTATATTACTTCCCCCTTTTTGTTATGTGACAAGTTATATCTACTTGACTTTACTTACTGCACTTACACATGCAATCCGTAAAGCGTTACACATGCGACTTGAGTTAACTATTACGAAATATCTGTCAAAATAAAAAAAATTATACACTTTTAACAATGTTAAAAATCAGTTAACAGTTAACACTTTGTTGGCTTAAAGTACGCACCAATTGGCAAAGAAGACGAAAAGTGCAGCAAAACAAGACGGACAAAAAACCATAAGCAATAATAATTGTTAAAAACATTCGCCGAAGAAAGAGATACACTTTGTTTTTAGAACAAAAGGTATAATTAATAATAATTATATTAGCACATGCCATTGCTGACTTTGTTAAATGCTTTTATTAGCAAATAAATTATACATTTTACACTTGTATTTGGCAACCTTCACTTTATCTTTTGAAGCTGCATTGTTAGGTAGATATATAGATATTAGATACTTAATAAACAGTAAATAAATTGTTGTTCAAATAAAGATCAAGCTCCAACTGTTAAGCTCAAGCATTTGGTTAATATTTTAATACCCCCCGCAAGTGTATGAAAAAAAAAAAAAAATGAAATTAAATTTCACTTGACGCTCAGCCAAGCGTGGATCGAAGAGCGAGGGAAAGGAAAGTCGGCTGCGGGGGCACTGTGCCAGGGTATTATATGCCGCCGGCTGGTCTGCCAGAGTCCATAGAAAAGGGCACGCGGGCTCGGACTTGGACGTGACTCCCCCATTTCAATGCGGATTCAGTTCCAAGTGCAACGAGAGAGCGATTTGCAATTGTGGCGCGATTTTCGCTTGGGGATACAGTGCTGTCTTCTTTCTGTGTTTTCCGCCGAGACATGCATGCAAATCCACACGAAACGCTTTGGCGCTGAGTTGGTGAAACTAATCGCAATTTGCTATTCAAATCATTTGATGGTTGGTCCATTAAACAATTAAAGCAAATGGTTTTTTCATTTATCGCTTTGTATCTGCAATAAACTTAAAGATTTGCATTGCATTTCCAAACAACAAAGCCACAAGCTGTGGATTAATTCAATTTAATTTTCAATACGGTTTTGGTTTAGTATTTTGTTTTTATATATTGGCCGTAAACTTTAACTAGAGTTCAAATAAGTAAATGTATAGTTTATTAAATTGTTATAAATTTGAATATATTCGTTAAATACATTAAAACCTAGTCTCTAAGTTGTGGATTTATTTGGAGGAACATTTCCCTCTAGTCCGTGTGAAAATCTGATTACAATTTTATATAACTGCCTACTTTATAGGTTCAAAAATGACTCTTTTACTTAGTTTTTAATTTTTAGCTTAAATTATAATACGTTGTAAGGATTAATAAACAAATTTACACTCAATTTGATACCTCAAACATTTAATTGCATACTTTTAGACATCCTTTAAGGAGATATCAAAATCCTAGTTCTTTCAGTTAGTTTCCTTTCATATTTAAATTAATTTAAAATGCATAAAGACTTCCCTATATAAAGATTTATACATAAACCTGATCATCAGGCATTAATTTGCTTTTCGAATAAATAATGATGAATGATTTTCTTCCAGGACGGAACGACTCCCCTTATCTTGGCTGCCGCCGGAGGTCACACATATTGCGTAATGGAGCTGCTGGATCAGGGCGCTGATCCAAACTCTAGACGCTTGACGGGCACGACGCCGCTCTTCTTTGCCGCCCAAGGCGGCCACCTGGATGTAGTGAAAATCCTAATGAAGGCCGGGGCCAGTGTGGACACACCCTCGGCTGATGGGGGCACGCCCCTCTTTGTGGCCGCCCAAGGCGGGCATGTGAAGATCGTGCGTGAACTGTTGGACTGCGGAGCGAATGTGAACGCGCACATGAAGGTATGTTGTAAATGGGAATCCCCCACAAAATCTTCAATGGAATTCCCGTAATCCAACACAATCTCATATCCTGCAGGACCGTGCCACGCCCGTTTTCATATCCGCCCAGAATGGGCACCGCACAGTGCTGTCGCTGCTGATTCAGGCGGATGCCGAGATCGATATCAAGCGCATTGACGGCGCCACACCCCTTTGGATAGCCGCCCAGATGGGCCAGGACCACATATGCAAGGTGCTGCTACAGAATGGAGCTAATGTGGACACGGTACGCTGCGACGGCGCCACGCCGCTCTTCAAGGCCGCCCACAAGGGTCATGCGGCGGTCATCACAGTTCTGCTTAAATATCGCCCCAATCTTGGCCTCCTGCCCAACGGGGAGACGGCACTGCATGCGGCGGCCATGTTCGGCCACATGACTGTCTGCAAGCAGCTCGTCGGCGCCGGCAGTGATGTGCTGCTCAAGAACCAGGAGGGACTGACGGCCCTGCAGCTGGCGCATCAGCAGAAGTACACCTCCATCTGTGATTACCTCCAGGAGCGGGTTCGGACGATGGTGGCGCGGAGCGCTAAGGCGATGGTCACGTCCGGTGTTGGCTCTACCATTCCGACAATGTCGGCGTAAGGGGATGTTCGCGAATGAGAGATCATGCCTCCCAAGTACCTTTATGCACAATACGTTGGCCTTTTTGCTTATGTTGAAAGAGGAGGAGAAGCGCAGAGATAAAAGAGAGAGAGTGTTTATGGCAGGGGTGCCCACACAGTGACCGTGAGAGCCCCAAGACATGATGGTATCTGCGGGATACTGGGTGAAAGAGGGATATGGATTGGCAAGGAAATTTAAAGGACTTCGGTTCGATTTTCCAATATCCAACGAGCCCGCCAGGTGCGTTAGCGCTTCCTTAAATTTCTGGAAGGAAAAATAATGAAAACCTACCATTTCAGAGTCAGAAAACCTACTTCGGTTAACCGGCAGTTAACCATTTTAATCAATGTCCAGTTAACTCCCAAGTTCACTTGTCAGTTTATCGACAAACGTCTCGTTTATATACTCGTTTTGCACAAAACCAGAACCAAAAAGGATTAAAAATATCCTAAACCATATCCCCAAATGTGTGTTTGCTTTTAAAGCCATAAACACTCAATCTCGTAAACTAATTATCCAAATTAAAACAAAAACTCCACTAGTACGAACACGTCCAAGCTAAACTAAATGGCAACCCCCATGAAAAGCAAACTATATATATATACATATATACATACATATATTAGATAAACCGTATCATCCATATTAACAACCACTTGGAGCTTGTATTTTGAATTTAACATTAACCATAACAATAACGTTAGCTATTATAAAGAATGTTAACATGGACCCAGAATGATAATGTTACAATGTCCTCTGTACATAACCATTACTATATATATATACACACACACAAACACACACACACACACACACATACATACTAATATTTAATTATGTATATTTAAAAACTATTTATAGTCCTACTTTATCCCTAAGCAATTGTTGACAAGTGCTTTACGTTTAAACGCCTTTTTGTCCCTAAATTAGCTATTAAAAGTAAATTACACTCAATGGGTTTTGCTTAATTTTCTGTAAAGTAGATACGACAATTAATTACTTCCTTACTTTATTACAATTTAAGTGTAGCCCACAATTTTGCAAGTTTAATAAAATGACCCACGATTACTGCAGAGAGTTTGTTTTGAATTATATTGGGATGAAATAAAGAGCCCTGAAGCTGGAATAAAGTGTTTAACGAATATGAAAAGCTTCAATGGAGCTTCGCGGTGAGTAAAAATTGTTTAAGATGAGTAAATAAATATAAGAAAAACTTATAAAGCCCAACATCATCTGAAAGTTAAATGGACTACGTATTTATCAGGGGTTTGCGCTTAAGAAATCCATTGAAAAGTTGTCTAAAAGTACCTGAATTTGTATTAATAATTTTGTTTTAGTGTTTTTCATTTAATGGAGAAGAAGAAAGAAAACTTGCTTTCCTAGGCACATTTTTAGTGCAATTCAAACCCGTGTCAATGTGTTTGCATGTGTGCGTACAGATCTAGAAGATCTGTGAGAGTGTGTGTGCACACATACGGACGTCGGATGCCTCTGTTTACCTACAAGAGAGCGACCAGCTCTAGAGCACGCTCTCTCTGGCTCTCTGGCAAAATAGCCTGGACTCAGCGCTGGGTCCAGCACAAAAAATGCGTGTGCAAAAAAATCATATGGCGTGTGGTATCTTTATAAACAAAAGGTTCTTTGATTCTACCTATAACTTGATCAGGATTTTCTGTGTTTAGGATATATGTCTTATTTTCTTGTTCCACCCCTTCTTTAGCTTTAACTTTAACATTCTTCTGTTAAAAGCATCTTATTTATATGTATATTTGTCACTTACATTGAGTACTTTTTGAAAACTTGTATTTAAACAACTGTTTCTATGATAAACCTACTTTGAAGCCATTTGATCCAGAACCAGACAACGTCTTTGCCGCTCAGTCGATTGACAAACGCATTCGGGTTCAGTTCGAGCTGAACAACATATTGTTTGAAAGTTTTGACGTAACATTATGGTAAACAATAGGTGATTCTAGGCAAAACCAACTTGCTGTTGATTCAAGTGAACTTGCAACGTTTCCAGTTGAAAGGGAAATTTTAAACTATTTTTAAGTGACCTAAAATTCAGAGTTCCTTAAGTGCGGAAAAATGTCCAACTCAAGTCTTCTATCACGATCCTTGCTCACAGAAGGTAAGACTAAATCTTTTTCTATTTTCTTAACATAATTAAATACATAAATTAAAAGTAATTTTTAATTAACTGAGAGTGTAGCCTATAAGCTTATGAGATTAAGTTAAAACCCAATGTTTCCGTTCCATTTCTGATCTTTCCTTGCAGCTCCTCGATCCAAGAATCGTTCGGTGTTCACTCTCATTCTCGGCCTGGTGGTGGGCTACTGCATGGCGGTGCTTTTCTCGAGTGTTTCGCCGCACCAGAGCCTGTATCCGTATTTAAGCCAGCGTCTGCGCAACCCGGAACCCGCAACACCTGCTGCACAGAAGCAACCTGCTCCGCCGGTGGCACCCGAACACAATCCCTTCCAGCACGATCATCCCGATGACAACACCACCGTAGCCGAGCAGCTGAAGCGTGAGGTGCGCATCCTCTGCTGGGTAATGACCAATCCCACCAATCACAAGAAGAAGGCGCGCCACGTGAAGCGGACATGGGGCAAGCGCTGCAACATCCTGCTATTCATGAGCTCGGGGGCAGACGGCGAGCTGCCCACGGTGCAGTTGAATGTGGGCGAGGGCCGTGAGAATCTGTGGGCCAAGGTTAAGGAGGCGTTCAAGTATGTGTATCAGCACCACTACAACGACGCCGACTGGTTCTACAAGGCGGACGACGACACGTATGCGGTAATCGAAAATATGCGCTACATGCTCTACCCCTACAGCCCCCAGACGCCTGTGCACTTTGGCTTCAAGTTCAAGCCGTTCGTGTCGCAGGGCTATATGTCTGGCGGTGCCGGCTATATTCTCAGTCGGGAGGCTCTTCGTCGGTTTGTGGTTGAGGGTATTCCCAATCCTAAGATGTGTCTGCCAGGCACTGTGGTCAACGAGGACATCGAGATTGGGCGCTGCATGGAGCATCTGAATGTGACGGCCGGCGATTCCAGGGATATGATGGGGCGCGGACGGATGTTTCCCTTTGTGCCGGAACACCATCTGATACCGGCCAAGCAGGATAAGAACTTTTGGTACTGGAACTATCTGTACTACAAGACGGATGACGTAAGATTCCACCCTCCTTTAGGCCTTTTCTGATTCCTGATTTGAATGAATAACATAACCTTTTACCTTTTTATTCCTACAGGGTCTAGACTGCTGCTCGGACTTGGCCATTTCCTTTCACTATGTGGCCCCCAACCTGATGTATGTGCTGGACTATCTGATCTATCACTTGAAGCCCTATGGCTTAATGCGATCTCTGGAGAAGCTGCCTGCCAAGCTTGCGGTGGGTCAATTGCTTCCTGCTCCCATTGTCAAAACGGCGGCCAGCAATGAGGATTCTGTGGATGATTATGATAGGATTTACACGACAACAACGGAGAAGCCCAAGGAGCCCGATGCCCGGGAAATGGACTCCAAGGAAGTGGAGAAGGAAGAGGCTAAGTACAGGGAAAAGGAACTAGAGGAGGAAGAGGCCCTAAGAGAAGAAGGGGATGATGAAACGCAGGAAACTGATGAGGATGTGGATGAAAAGTCTAAGGAGAAGTAGAAAACCATAATGGGAAGAAATAAATCTTTGATTGCAAGAATCATTTAAGTCTTCCGTTATCATGTTAGATATAAAGAATCATTCTAAACAAATTTAAAATAATATTTCAGTTAATTTTGGAAACTACAAAAAATTAGAAGTGCTTTACTATATAATTAGAAATAAGTAAATGTGTATAAATATAAATTAACTTAAATAAATATGTAAATAACGAAGATGTGCAATAACGACTTGAAGAATATAATGTAAATTACTTTTCCCTAAAGTTTTTTAGTGTCAAATTCGAATCATATCATAGCTACTATTATTGCTTATTAAATTGTACTCTGTAATATGTTTGTGTCCCTCAAGAGTTAATAAGAAATAAACGTTGCTTCCTTATCGAATATGAACAACAAAGAAGAAACTGCGTTTATTCACATTTAAAGCTTATCAATTACTTCTGGGGCAGCAATGGCCTTACATCTTTATTCTAAGAATACACAGTAATCGTATTATTACTAAATTCCGCGTAAATTCTGCATTTATTACTAGTAAATTCTGCATTTACTACTAGTGACATTAATAAATCACAGCTTTTCGATAAATAGACTTCTTGGTAAACCTGGCAATGCTGGACTCAGTGTATAAATGTAAGATTTTCTTTCAACTTCAGTCATTTCCAACTCTATTCTCGGCCGAACAATGGCACCACAGTGGATCATAGGAGCTCTTCTCCTGAGCTGCGTCCTTTTGGGCGAAGCCTGCAGTCCTCCACATCAGTGCATTTCTAAGGACCTTTGCTTAGAGGAGGCGCCAGTATTAACCAACCGTTCAGCCCTCGAATGTGCAGTTCCACGAGTGTGCTGTAAAGTAACCAAAAAGGTATGTGAAGCGAGCTCCTATCTTATCAGATATTTCAGAATTTCTGAATATCGAATTTTCTGGAAATTATTCAGGCGATAGCTAACCCATATGGAAAAGGATTTCCCGAAAAACAACATCCAACCCAGGTACCTTTAAACCAGGCTGAGAATACGAAGATGCCCGATATTGATTCTTCTGTAAAAGGGGACATGTGCGGCTTGAGCAATCCTAATGGCGTCGATGCGAGCGTCCAAGTATCTGTGGATCAGGCAAGGTCTGGTGAATTCTCCTGGGCTATCGCTCTCTTCAGCAAGGGCGAATACATTGGTGGTGGCTCTCTAGTTGCCCCGGGAGTTGTGCTCACTGCTGCTCACCTGCTGCGCCGGAAAACCGAGGCCGATATTGTGGTCAGAGCTGGCGAGTGGGACCTTTCCACCACTGTGGAGCTGTTTGCTCATGAGGAGCGCAAAGTGGAAAAGATAGTGCGCCACGAAGGATTTAATTACCTAACTGGAGCCAATAACTTGGCGCTTCTCTTCTTGGACACTCCGTTTCAGCTGAAAGCTCATATCCGAACGATCTGCTTGCCCAGGCAGGCAAAGTCCTTTGAGGGCAAACGCTGCAAAGTCGCTGGATGGGGAAGGCGGTCGTTCCCTGAGCCGCGTCACTCGAACGTACTGAAGAAAATTGAATTGCCATTGGTGGACAGTGCAACTTGCCAGCTACAGTTGAGGAACACTGTTCTCGGAGGCTCTTTCAACCTAGCTCCCAGTTTGATTTGTGCCGGCGGTGAGCTGGACCAGGATGCTTGCCTTGGCGACGGCGGCTCTGCCCTGTTCTGTGCTCTCGAAGAGGATCTTGATCGCTACGAACAGGTGGGCATCGTCAGCTGGGGAGTAGAGTGCGGCAAGCAGGATGTCCCGGCAACCTACACCAATGTGGGCATGTTCAGGGAGTGGATTGATCAGCACCTGGCAGAAAATAACGTTCCGCAAAAGGTAGAAGTGAAGCTCGATACTGAGTACTGGTGCCATCAGTACCGAAAAATTTGTCCTGTAATATTTTAGGTTCTCTAATAATCAACTTTTCAGATAAATAAGTTTGGAATTAAAAGAATAAAAGTCATCAAAGAATTTGGAAATAAATTTGGGGAAAATGCTTCAATTTGATAAAGTTTTCTTGAGGAGTTTTTATGATCTATTTATTCATTTACCACATAATGCCTTGTTAATCACCTGGTGAATTTTTCACCATCAGGTGTATTTTTATCACCTATTGAATCAGTGAACCATTTTTGCAACCCCAAGAGTCTGTGGTGGTTCACCCTAATAAGCTTAGGGGCATGACTAAGTAGCGTGACCACTTGAAAAAACTAGAAAATAAATATTTATTTGGAGCCTGAGTCTTAAGAAGATGGAATCACTGCGCCCGTTGCTGTTCCTGCTCCTTGGCATAGGAGTCGGCTTCCTAATTACCCAGCTCGTTCAAAGGCTAGTCATAGGCTTTAAATTCCACCCAAATCGGACGAAAATGAACGATTCATTGGGCATAGACTTATTCGCCAAGGTCCGGGTCTTGTGCTATGTCAACACCAGTCCCCGCAACCACAAGCAGGGTGCTCAGGCTGTGCTCCGTACCTGGGGCAAGAGGTGCAACAAGCTAATTTTCTTTAGCAACCAAACGGATCCGGAGTTGCCGGGATCCGTGGCTCTGCCCGGCGGAGAGGTCCGAGGGTCGTGGATGAAGACAAAAAACGCCTTGAAGTACCTCTACGATCACCACCTGGCCGATGCCGATTGGTTTCTCGAGGTCTTCGACGACACCTATATGGTGTTGGAGAATCTGCGCTACATGCTCTATCCATATAGCCCGGGGATGGCCATTTTCTTTAGGTCTCCCGGCACTGTAATGAGCGTTGCCGCCTTGCGACGACTTGTTGAGAAATCCCTGCCCGATGCGTCCAAGTGTGAGGCGAAGGACACTGGTTACACCCTGGGCAAGTTGATGAAGTGCCTAGAGAATGCCAATGTGGTGGAGCGAAACTCTACTGATTCTAAGGGATGCAGACGAATGTATATAATCCATCCGGAGGCCAGATACTATAGGAGTCTGCTATCCGACCCGAGGTTTAAGTTTTGGCACATTTTCTGGGCTCAAGCTGTGAGTTGACTTTAATTATGGATATACAAACAATTCGAGCAGAGATCGGTTCTAAACCTTTTCACCTATTTTTATACCCTTGCAACGCAGTGAAGGAGTCATTTCCGACCCTATAAAGTATATATATTTTTGATCAACAGCAACAGCCTAGTCGATCTAGCCATGTCCGTCTGTCCGTCCGTCTGTCCGTTTCTACGCAAACTAGACTCTCAGTTTTTGAGCTATCGGGCTGAAACTTTGCATATAGTCTTCTATATACTCTCACTGCTATATATGTCAGAACGGGTCGGATCGGACGACTATATCCTACAGCTGCCATATAAACGATATGGAAAATTTAGCATATTTTCGGAATTTTTAAAGATATTCGAATGAAACTTTATTTGTGCTTTTATAACATAATTATAGCCACCTCCCATTGAAATCGGACTAATATATGATATAGCTGACATTGGAAAGATCGGCCTAAATTCATATTTTACATATGAATTTTACATTTTGCATACATTTTACATTATACATGTTATATTTTATCAAAATAAGTAACAAATTATCTGCAAGGGTTTATTAACTTCGGCTATGCCCGAAGTTAGCTTTTCTTACTTGTTAGTTCTTAAAATATCCCATCTTAACAGATCATTTCTTCTCTTCTAGGGCATCTCCGCTTGGTCCAACTATCCTGTTTCGTTTCATTATGTCGATCCTAGCTATATGCATTTCTTTGAGTACATGATCTATAAATTGAGGGCTTTTGGTCGGAAGTTTGAAGTCGACTCCCTTCCAGAACTAATTTATACCACCAAAAAGGATGTTATTAAGGGATTGCAGGTTGAAGCTGCATCTGATAATGCATATTAAGAGAATATATATATATTTAATATTTAATTAGAAAACATTAGGCACCATAAAGAAATTGGGCGCCAAAATATTTCACTTGAAATCATAGTTCCACGAAAAATATTAATTATTTTCTTCTTAAATAAGGGGAGCAAATTAATTGACATATATTTATGAACATAATTTATAATCTCTTATGTTCTCATCATTAGCCCGTGGCTTCGTTATTAAAGTAATTCCCCGAAAAGAGTCTTGATAAGCTTGGAAGGCGGTCTGACCACGACCTATGCCATCAGGAAGCATGATAGCCGATCCGATGTTGGCATAGTATGTGTGCCGATCACTAGTATAAATTTCGGGGACACCATCTCTGCTTAAGTCACTTCCAGATTCTCTTCTCTCAGGTTAATAATGGCACGACAGTGGATAATAGGAGCTCTTCTCTTGGGCTGCATCCTCTTGGGAGAAGCCTGCCAGTCTCCAAATAAGTGCGTTGACAAGGACCTTTGTTTAGAGGAGGCACCTGCATTCACCTACCGAGCAGCCGGCGGTTGTGCAGCCCCCCAAGTGTGCTGTGAAGAAGCCAAAGGGGTAAGTGGAAGGAGATCCTATCTTATCACACATTTCAAAACTTCTGAATATTCGCAGGGTAATGGATCCAATAATAAAGACGGAGTCCAGGACGTGAAATTCGAAGAAGAAACGGAAGGTTCTGAAAAGGAAGGTTCCGAGCAAAAGGGTTCTGACCAAAAAGGTTCTGAATTAGAAGGTGATGACAACATGTGCGGCTTGAGCAATCGCAATGGCCTTGACGCGACCGTCCAAGTATCTGTAGATCAGGCAAGGTCTGGTGAATTCCCGTGGGCTATTGCTCTCTTTAGCAACGGCAAGTACCTGGCTGGCGGTTCCCTGGTGGCCCCGGGAGTTGTGCTGACTGCTGCTCACTTGCTGCGCCGGAAAACCGAGGCCAACATTGTGGTCCGAGCTGGCGAATGGGATCTTTCCACCACCACGGAGAAGTTTGCTCATGAGGAGCGCAAGGTGGAACGGATAGTGCGCCACAAGGGATTCAATTACTTAAATGGAGCCAATAACGTGGCGCTTCTCTTCCTGGACACCCCGTTCCAGCTGAAAGCTCATATCCGAACCATCTGCTTGCCAAGGCAGGTAAAGTCCTTCGAGGGCAAGCGCTGCAAAGTCGTCGGGTGGGGAAGGCGGTCGTTCCCTGACTCGACCCACTCGAACATACTGAAGAAAATTGAATTGCCCATGGTGGACAGTGCAACTTGCCAGCGACAGTTGAGGAACACTGTTCTCGGAGGCTCTTTCAACCTAGCTCCCAGTTTGATTTGTGCCGGCGGTGAGCTGGACCAGGATGCTTGCCTTGGCGATGGCGGCTCTGCCCTGTTCTGTGCTCTCGAGGAGGATCCGGATCGTTACGAACAGGTGGGCATCGTCAGCTGGGGAGTGGAGTGCGGCAAGCAGGACGTTCCGGCAACCTACACCAATGTGGGCATGTTCCGGGAGTGGATTGATCAGCACATGGCAGAAAATAATGCTCCACCCTTGGATATTAAGACCGAGGGACCACCAATTGGCTTTACGTACAGAAAACATAAAAGGTTTTAATTTCCTAATATGTGTTATTACCAGAATAATAACAATTTGCAGTACGAATTTTAAATTGAACTTTAATTTCAGTTCTGTAATAACAAATAAATAACAAAAGTCAACTTTTTAGATCATTTCAACATTTTAAAAATCAACTTTAGCATATTTTGTGTATATTTAGAAAAAAAGAAACCAATTTTGTTTGCTAAAAATAAATATTTTTATATATTTGATCAACAAAATAAGGATTTGTTTTAATTTGACGGGTGGTCCTGCAATATAAATATAAATATAGCGTCAGAAAGTCATAACTTTACATTTTACACTGGAAAAAAAATCAGTCCTAAACGTTCTTGATGCCAGTACATTCCTTTTCATCTCGATTTTAAGAATGTCTGTCTGTCTTTTCGAGAAAATGTGAGATGAAAAGTTCTTAAAAGAAGTTATTCTTAATATTTGTGCTTTCATTGCTACAAAAAATGCTAATCAAATACAATTTAAATATCGTGTAAAAAAGCATTGAACTTAAATATATGAACATGATTTATTATCTCTTGTGATGTCATCATCAGCTGTGGTAAATAGCAAAAACAAAAAATCGTTAATGTCTCAATTCCTCGAAAAATAGACTTCTTGATAAGCCAAGTAGCCTTGTGAGAATGCCAATCTGAGACTATAAATTGCAGGGGCACCCGTCACAGCCTCAGTCATTTCAAGATTCTCTTCTCAGGCGAATAATGGCGCGACAGTGGATCATAGGAGCTCTTCTCTTGGCCTGCATCCTCTTGGGAGAAGCCTGCAGCCCTCCAAATCAGTGCGTTTCCAAGGACTTTTGCGTAGAGGAGGCGCCTGCTTTTAACTACCGTTCAGCCAGTCAATGTGCAGCTCCTCGAGTGTGCTGTGAAGTTACCAAGGAGGTAAGTCGAGCAGGATCCTATCTTATCACACAGAATTTCTGAATTTCTAAATATTCGCAGGCTGATGGATCGGAAAATGATGGGGGGTCAAGTGAAGCCAACAACGTATTTGGAGGAGGATTTCCCCAAAAACAGCATTCAACCCAGCGACCCCCAGTCCAGCCCCAAGTTGATCCTCCTTTCGAGGGCGACCTGTGCGGCTTAAGCAATCGCAATGGCCTCGACGCAACCGTCCAAGTATCTGTGGATCAGGCAAGGTCTGGTGAATTCCCCTGGGCTATAGCTCTCTTCAGCAAGGGCGAATACATTGGTGGTGGCTCTCTGGTGGCCCCGGGAGTTGTGCTCACTGCTGCTCACTTGCTGCGCCGGAAAACCGAGGCTGACGTCGTGGTCAGAGCTGGCGAATGGGACCTTTCCATCACCGCGGAGCAGTTCGCTCATGCGGAGCGCAAAGTGCAAAAGATAGTGCGACACGAAGGATATGTGTACGTGACTGGAGCCAATAACTTGGCGCTGCTCTTTTTGGAGACACCGTTCGAAATCCAGGACCATATCCGAACGATCTGCTTGCCAAGGCAGGTAAAGTCCTTCGAGGGCAAACGCTGCAAAGTGGCCGGATGGGGAAGACGGTCGTTCCCTGAGCCGCGTCCCTCGAACGTACTGAAGAAAATTGAATTGCCCATGGTGGACAGTGCAACATGCCAGCGACAACTGAGGAACACTGTCCTGGGGGGCTCTTTCACCCTCTCTCCCAGTTTAATTTGTGCCGGCGGTGAGCTGGACCAGGATGCTTGCCTTGGCGACGGCGGCTCTGCCCTGTTCTGTGCTCTCGAGGAGGATCCGGATCGCTACGAACAGGTGGGCATCGTCAGCTGGGGAGTGGAGTGTGGCAAGCAAGATGTCCCTGCAACCTACACCAATGTGGGCATGTTCCGGGAGTGGATTGATCAGCACATGGCAGAAAATTTCCCTCCAGCCTTGGATATTGGGCAACGACCAATTGGATTCTCATACAGGAGAACCAGACATTAAGTTCCTTTTGGGCTAAATACGTTAATTGTAAAATGAAATGAATTTTAAAGTTTAAATTGTTCATGTACTTTTCTGTTGCAGTTGTCTTTCTTAATTTTTTAGATGACTTCTAGATTTTAGGTTTAATAATTTTGCATAAATATGTTTTTGAAAAGATTAAAAAATTCTTAAGGTCACAAATACAGAATTGTCTGATAATAAATGTAAAAAAATACATCTATGTATATAGTAACTGTGTTTTATATTATTTAATTAGCAATCTTGAGCATCGATTCCTGAACTCATAGGGGATATCGGGTGTCTTATTAGCTCCCTAAATAAAATCCTTAAATAAAATGTAACAATTGACTATAAGCTGAAATTCTTTCTTATTTTATATAATGTATATATTGGTATATTAAGTATAGGTACATACATCAAAATATATTTATTTAAAAATATATATATTGGCATACGAACTCAGAATTCTCAATTATTAATACTCTCAATTCGTGGAATAAACTCATTAAGAAGTCAGAGATAAGCCTCAGTGGTCTGCTCTTCCGATAAGCCGTATATGAAGAGATTAGTCACGAATTAAATCCAGCGTTTCTAGATTTTATTGGCGAGAACAAGATGTCACCGCTGGGTTTACTCCTTATGGGATGCATCCTTATACACGATACAACTGTGGTAAGCTCCAGATGAGTATGAGTGTGGTTAAAGAAAATACTATTCTGATACCCATTTCCCTGAAATTTCCAGATGGGCGTACCAGGTGGAGATGATCAGGCAGGTGAACTTTGTGGCATGAGTAATCCCAAAGGACTGGATGGATATACGCAAGTAACTGGTAATAGGGTTAAAGAAGGGTCCTTTCCCTGGGTGTTAGCATTGTTCTCCAAGAGTGAATACCTCGGTGGCGGTTCTCTGATTGCCCCAGGCCTAGTCCTTACCGCCGGCCACCTTCTGATGGGCAAGTCCGAGACCGACCTTGTGGTCAGGGCTGGCGTCTGGGAATTGACATCCAGGGTGCCGTCTTCGTCGGCTGAGGAGCGACATGTGCTCAGGATAATGGTGCACGAGGCCTTTGAATACAGGAGCGGGGCCAATAACCTGGCGCTGCTCTTCCTTAACTCACCGTTCGAGCTGAAGCGTCACATCCAGACCATTTGCTTGCCCAGTCCAGGCAAGTCCTTCCACCACAGACGCTGCAAGGTTGCCGGTTGGGGAAGGAGATCGTTTCACAGTCCAGACTATTCAAACTTTCTCACAGCAGTTGATCTGCCCATGGTGGACAGGGCTTTATGCCAGGATCAGCTGCGTAACACTGCGATGGGAGCGAGCTATCAACTGCCCACCAGTCTGATTTGTGCTGGCGGTGAGGCGGGCCAGGATACCTGCAATGGCGATGGAGGAGCTGCCTTGTTCTGTGCCCTCGAAGGGGATCCTGATCGCTACGAGCAGGCGGGCATCGTCAGCTGGGGCATTGAGTGTGGCAAGAAGGATGTTCCGGCCACCTACACAAATTTGGCCATGTTTAGGGAATGGATTGAACCACATTTGGGGTTGGTAGTTAGTGTGCCTTTGGATTTTCATTGGGGCAACTAGTGTTTACATTGATGGCTTCTCTTATGGAATAAAAGAAAACAAACTAAGGATTTTATAAAGAATTTACTTGTATATATATATTTAAAGTACATTTCTTACTTTATTTCAAAACCACAAATGTTTTATTAACTCTTCTCTTGATCCGCATTCTAAAAAATGTATTTATATTCTTCTCAAAAGAAATACTTTGAAAAGTATATGCAAAAACATTATTTTTATTTAAATTTTCCTGGAATATATATACATTTAGCTTATGTCGCAAGCTGATAGCGATTATTGACTTGCTTCTTATCAGAATTATAAGTGTTTTTGTTCGGATTTGTGTTGAACTCCAATGATAGGCATCCGTAGCGCCTTTGTGATTCAGTCGTCACGCCAAGAATGTCGCGTAGCTTGTCAATAATATTGATTTCCTTTGGCTGCCTTCTGTGTGGCCTTAGGGCATCCAGGACGCCTTGTGGCCTTCAGCAGGAGTGTGTTCCCAATGCCCTGTGCAGAGTAGGGTCCCCGAGCCATTCGCTTAGGTGCGAGAGTGCTGAAATCTGCTGTCACACATCGCAAGTGGTGAGTATTGAATCTCGAATCGGCGGGGGACAACATTATCAAGTGACCATCATCATTTGTAGGTCAGTGTTGGTGCACCGCTACACTGCGGTCAAAGTAACCCAAATGGATTATATGCCAATGTACCAGTGTCTGTCAATCAGGCAAAGCCACATGAGTTTCCCTGGATAGTGGCGCTGTTCGAGCATCTCCAGTTCCTGGGCGGCGGCTCTCTGGTCACCGAGAATGCCGTACTGACCGCCGCTCATCCGTTGTTCAACAAATCTCAAGAACACATATCAGTCAGAGCTGGCGCTTGGGACTTGAATCTAAGCAACAGTCCCTATGTGGAGACGAGATCTGTGGCCAGGATCATACTGCATGCGGAGTTCAGTAGGTACTCGGGAGCGAATAACTTGGCGCTGATTGTGCTCGAGGCCTCGTTTCAGGCGAAGCCCCACATCGGTTTCATCTGCAGGCCTAGTCCTGGGATGACATTCGATCATCATCGCTGCTTGGTCTCCGGTTGGGGTAAACTCACGTACGCGGCCAGAAGCTTTTCTGCCATTCAAAAGAAAATCTCCTTGCCCATGGTGGACAGGGCGACGTGTCAGGCTAAGCTGCGGAGAACACGCCTGGGCAATAAGTACGAGCTTCATCCCAGTTTGATATGCGCGGGCGGAGAGAGGGACAAGGATGCCTGCCAGGGTGACGGTGGATCACCCTTGATGTGCCCCATAGCCGGACACCCTACTCAATATGAGTTGGCCGGCATTGTCAATGGTGGCCTGAAGTGCGGTGCCCAGGATGTACCGGCTCTTTACACGGGTGTGTCAGAGATGAAGTCGTGGATAGACACGCAGCTAAATGATGACCAAAATGCTCCATTCAAACCATTCCCCATATACGATGTGATAGTCTAATGGCTTTTTTGGATAAAAATGTAGGTTTAAATAAAAAAATATATATTGAAATAAGCTCTCAAATTTAGTGAGAAGAAATGCTCCAGCGGGCTCTAGGCCATTCGGCTTTTCACACATAAAGCGCAAGAAGTTTACCGAAAGTTTACCACTTTCAGCACTGCTTACTTTGGAGTAATAACTTATTTAAGCATCTATTACTAAATAAAATACAACAGACTTTAAAATAAAATATATTACTTACTTAAAACAAAGCAAACATAAATCACAGTATTTTTAATCACTTAAAACTTCCAATTAATTAGACGTCACAATTGTACAGTGTGACCAGATTAAAGTAGTGAATTTTTTCAAAAAATAAAGTAGTCTTTTTTAAGACTTTATAACGTTTCTCGCAACTAGTGTCTTTTCCATGTTTAACTTTTATTTTTGTAGAATTTTCGTTATACCAAAAAGAATATGTTTAATAAAACTACTTTTTCCAAACAAAATACTTAAAAAATTAAATAATTTTATATTAAGGAATCATATTTCATGAAAATTTGTGTCCGAGTGTAATTTTTACAAAATGAAACTAAATAAAATATTATATAAATCATTTTAATCTTTGTCTTAGATTTAATTTGTCTTTCTAGGAATCCCCGTAGTTAATATACTTAAATTAGAGGGCAAACGCACATCGAGATAAGAGAGGTTATACATATATGTATTAAAAGTAAGCATTATATTCGACATACTGATTATGGAATGATGATAATGTTAATATTACCTTGGGAAATGCAAAATTTGCACATAAATATATATAAATATACTATGATAATGTTTGCCTATCCCTGTGGTACAGATTATTGGGGGTTATTAACTTTTAAGAACTCCCGCCGATTATTAATATTACTTATTATATTAAATGCCTACATTAGAATAAGCAATTGAAAATGTTTAGTAATATATTCACTACTAACTTTACTTTAACTGAGTCACATATGGATAGTATAGTTTTCCGAACTGACAGCTTCCGAATTTATTAAAAAAAAATAAAGTATTTTCCCAAGAAAGTGATGAAAAAGCTGCTGTTGGGGTTTCTCTGGCCATTGATGCTGTCAACCTTGTGCTGGTTACTTGTATTAGAGGCCTTAATATTCTACAAAAGCACTGCCTTTGATGACATTCACGAGTATGTCTTCAAGCCATACAAGGAGGAGATAGATGACTTCCAGGTGGGCTTACGAAGTCAGCGTTGGAACGATGATCGGATAGCGAGACTCCTGCAGGATCAGGTTCGCGTACATTGTCTGGTTTACCTGGATGCCTCGGACTTTAGGCGCGCTCCCCGGAAGTTGGCGCACATTCGCAGTAGTTGGGGTCGTCGCTGCAATCGTCTGACCATTATCCATCTCTGGGTGACCCCCATAGCGAAGGCCTGCCACCGCATCTACAGGGAGTTTCGCCATGAGTTTGATTGGTTGCTGGTTGTCTACCTGGACTCCTATGTGATTGTGGAGAATCTGCGTCACCTATTGGCCCAATATTCGCCCACTCGAGCCATCTACTTCAGTGTCCAGCATTCCTTTTATATCTACGCCCATGTGGGGCAGATTCTGAGCACCGACTATGTATTTAGCCGCGAGGCACTGGAACAGCTCTCTACCAGAGACTGCCTGCAGAATGACTTTTCTCTGAAGGAGTGCCTTGGACGGATTCAGAGAGGTCCCAGTGATGGCTTACTGGATCTTAATGTTCCGGATGTACTCGTTCCCTTTAGTATGCGCGTCAACTTCTGGATGTGGCCCTGCGCCTTCCGATCTGTCTACGGCAATCAGGTGGGTTTATCAACCATTGAAATGAGATCGATAATCTTTTTAAATTTGTATAAATTAAGGGTAAATTATTGAATTATATAATTCTTTATAACAAAAGTAAAATTGAACTATAAAGTCTAATGTTCCTACTTCTTTCCTCAGAGCTGGAACAGCTGCTTTGGCCGAGCAGTCCTATTCCCATATGTTACCGCAAAGCAAATGGAAATTCTGGAGTTCATACTCTATCACCTGAGACCTTATGGCCATGTGAATTCCCTACCAGAACTGAAGTCTGCGAGTCCTCGTACAAGCATAGCACCAAGGCCTTCGAACAACATTGTGTCCAATCACATGTTTCGCTCCGTTAGGATACTGTGTCTGGTGCTAACCTGGCCCAAGAACTACATGTCCGGCGTAAAGGCTGCCAGCGAGACCTGGGGTCGTCACTGCAATCGGGTGATCTACTACAGTCGCTTCAGGATGAGCGGTGTGAAAGGAGCAGAGACCGTGGCCCTAAATGTCAGCGATGAACGCAACATGCTTTGGGGCAAGACCAAGGCCGCTTTCAGGCATGCCTACAGGCAT
Organism: Drosophila baimaii; assembly: GCA_018874675.1. Lineage (NCBI taxonomy): Eukaryota > Metazoa > Arthropoda > Insecta > Diptera > Drosophilidae > Drosophila > Drosophila baimaii. The sequence continues at coordinate 22,693 of JAEIIU010055745.1, forward strand.
TATGGCCATGAGACTGACTGGTTCTACAAGGCCGATGACGACACCTATGCCCTGATGGAGAATATGCGTCAGCTGCTCTGGTCCCACAATCCCGAGACTCCCATTTACTTTGGGTCCACCTTCCAACTGGATTCGTTCGTCTATATGTCCGGAGGAGCTGGCTATGTCCTGAGCAGAAAGGCAGTGGAGCTATTCGTTGACGCGATAGGGGAGAAGTCGCTGTGCCAGCCCTGGGACTGCGGCACCGAGGACTATGAAATGGGCAAGTGCATGGGCTTGCTGAATGTGACAGTTGGCGACTCCATAGACCTATATGGACGTCATCGATTCTTTTCGCTTTCACTGCGGCACTTTCTAATACCCCACCATGACGATGACTTTTGGTTGGAGAAATATCTGCTTCAGTCATGCAGAAAGGTGAGTGTAACTCTGATTTATACTGGGGAGGGCAGAAAATATCGATATTTGAAGTGAAAGTCGATAAGTAAATCGATATTTGTGCGATAAATCGTTATGCTGTTTGATATATCGGAAAAATATAATCGGGTACAGAAAGCTAATTAATTTAATAACTTTTTCGCATATTTTTTGATAATATTGATAATAAACGAAATATTTTTCGAAATTTAGGCATTTGATATACCGAAGCTTGCGATATTTTCGATATGATAATTATCGATATATCATATTGGCTTTTTCCTTTCGATAATTTTCGAAATTTAAACATTCGATATATCAAAGCTTTCGATATTTTCGATATGATAATTATAGTTTATACCCATGCAGAGAATATTCTAAATTTAGGCCGATATTTGCAATAAAAAATTGAATGTCGTTCGGTATATCTAATAGATTTTTACGACTTTTTTTAATTTATATATTAAATATTATTTGGAACAGAGACCCAGTTTTCAGTTTATAATTGTTAGTTACTGGTGTAAAATAAATCTCTTTATTATTACAATTATTTATTTAATTATTATCCTAGCTCAGTAAGGTTAATATATTTAATTAATTTTTTATTAAGTCTCAATTCAGATACATAAATTAATAAGTACCATATCTTCGCAGGGAATACAATGCTGTTCAACATATGCCATTTCGCTGCACAATGTATCACCTTATGAAATGCACTTTCTGGAAACCGTTTTGTATAAGGAGCGGCCTTATGGACTCATTGCTGGACATCCTCCAGAAAGGATGTTGCGAAGAAAGGCATCACCCAAGCATCAGTATAATTTTTGATAAACTCTGGCAACATCTTAGTATAATATAATTTAATTCTTTTCTTGTTATATTAATGTAAAAAAATATTACTATATTCATTTAAAAATCAGTTTTATATAAATCATTAATATAATTTCCATTGTACTCTTTGGCATTGATTTTGGCAGTCAATTAGAAAGTAAACTATTTCTCTGATGGCGATTCAACCTTGATCTTTGGTCTATATTTGGCTCTAGTGACGCTTTGTTCTGACGTTAATCTGGGAGTATTTATTGTCTCCTGTTGGGAACTCTGTTTAGTTCCCAAACCTTCCAGATAGGACTTTTTCCACGTAATGTACTCCTGTCCCTTGTTGATACCAAAAGTCTTTAGCTTGTATATAACATAGTCCAGCATATAGAACTCCTTGACATTGCTGTGGTAAAATGAGATGGCCGAGTTGGAGCAGCAATCTCGGGTGACCTGTAGGAAATGTAAGAACTTTAGCTATGAATTATCCTAAAAGTCATTTGTAGGCAGTCTTACATTTGCGGTTATTGACAACTCCGAATACCAATGTATAGATGAGTAGGGTATAAAGCGGTTAAGTCCATGCTCATCCCGGGAATCCCCGGCTAATACGCCCACCGACTGCAGGCAGCGTCCGAGCTCCAGAGCCTCGTAACCAATGTTCAGGTTACTGCAAATGCTGCTGTTGTCAAAGGCGAACTTCATGAAGTTGTGCAAGGCTGCCTTACTTAGCACATAACCAGCTCCGCCCTATGTATATGATAATAATTTATTTATATTTCATTAATATTTACATAATAAAAAACATACTTTTCCTAAACAAAATCATTAAAAGTTGATCGATCTTACCTGTTTCACTTGCCGTCGAAACTGGCTGCCAAAGTAAACAGGTGACTTGGGGCTGTATGCATATAAAAAGGCGCGCAGGTTCTCCATTATCACATAGCTATATTTATAGGAAGATAGGATATATAGGAAATAGTTTAGAAAACTTAAGGAAATTAATAATAAAATTGGTAACACAATTACATATTATAAAAGAAATCACTCAAAAGGTTAGAGCTGTATTCTGATTGTGCTGGGTATGGATATTACTTTCTTTTCTTTTTATTTATTTATATTTTTTCACTCACGTATCATCATCGGCCTTTAGAAACCAGTCATAGTCCTGGTAATGATGCTTATACACATATTCCAGTGAAGCCCGCGTTTTACCCCACAAATTCGAGTGACCCTCCCGCACATTGAGCGCCACTGCACCCAGCTCCTTGTCCGCCTTGGTGCTCATGAAGATCAACTTGTGACACCTTGTGCCCCAGGTGCGCTGAATGTGAATGGCGCGGTTTTTATGAGTTTTGGGGCTGGTCATCACCATGCACAGGACGCGGGTCTCGTTAAAGAGGCGTGAGGCTAGAGCTTCCGAGTCCTCGGTGGTGCTTATATGCGTGGTCCTCGATGATGAACTCGGGGGAGAAGCTGTTGAACTCTGGCTGCTTCTGCTACTGCTAGGAAAGAGGTTTCTCGTGGCGCTGCCTTCCATCACCTGGTCGTTTCGTACTGATCCATGCCAGCGGTTGCGCCGCATCAGCTCCGATAGGAGAATGCCCCAGGCCAGGCCAATGAAAACCATGAGGATCAGCTCCACACGCTTTCGATACTGCCGCATTCCAATCATATTTCTGGATGCTAATTAAATAATAAGAAACCAAGGAACTCTTAAATATAACTATACTTTTAGGTATAATTAGATCTTGTTTCATGTTAAAATAAAACTGCAAAAATATATATATAATCTACTTTAAATAAATGCCAAACATTTAATGAATTATAATTATTACGTATACGTTATTAACATACTCGTCAAGTGATAGGCATTTTTTTCTTGAATTTGAATACTCGTCACTCTCTCAATCTCTGAATCTCTGAATCGGAATTTTGTTTTGATTTTTTCACACTTATGAGCCGCGTTTGTTTACTTTTTTATGCAAATCTTGTGTCGTCCGGCGGCAAAAGTCTGTGTCGCTGCTATAGGCAGTAGTGGTTGGTGGTGGTTGTGGCGGTGGTGGTTGTCGAAATACCGAATTAACACATTCTTGAGGCAGTGACGCAGACGCGAAAGCTTGTAAAGATGCGGTTGACCTTCGGGCACACGCTCAGGTGCTCAGGTGCGCAGGTGCGACGGTGTGCGGAGTTTAAGTTCAATTCGATCCGCAATTGCTGACTTATAAATGGCAATTGCCTGGCCTCCTCTTTTGACGTTGCAATCGCATTTGTACCGTCTCGAATCGGTGCCTTCTGTCACTTTTTCACTGTTTTTGTTTTTTTGTGCTCTCCCCCAGATCGCTTTTCACTTTATGTACCCGCGGCACTCGCACAGAATTTCAAACGTATGTAAGCCCTCGATGGCACTGGCAATAAATGCGGCCCGAAACGCGACTTGAAGGCTTAAACAAAAAAATAAACAAAGAGCCAGGGCCAAAATGAAATTAAAAAAACAAGTAAGCGCCGAGCAACGGAAAAATATACAGACGTCTTCGCGCTTTGCCGGCTGTTGACAGACTTGGCTTAAATGGGCGCGTCGAATATGTTGTTGGAGAAATACCTTAACGCTTGTTCGGGCACAATGTTGCCAGATTATTGACTGCAATAAAAGCCAGATTTCAGTTGGGCAAGTTGCTTCGTTATCTAGGTGTAAATATTACTGAATTACTGGATTTTAATTAAAAAGTTTACAAAACGCTCTTATAAATAAAAACTATAAACATATGTAGGTCCAGGTTGAGCTTAAAATTATTTTCTTTCTAGGATATATTATACTTTTTATAGCTTTCACAGATAGATTTGATATATCCTTATGCATATATCAAAAAAATCACTAGAAATCACTAAAAATTCCTTAGAAAATGGATAACTATTACCTTTTTATTTTGTTTGTTTTTTGATGGTAATCCATATGTATATTTTTATTATTCGATTAACTATACTATAAAATGTAATATATTAAAAAACAAAACAAATTTACAATTCATTTAGAGCCTGAAGCATTTTATTGCATACTTTTAGGCATCCTTTTATAGGATTTCAGACAAGTGAGAGTCTAAGGGAGTGTGGTTCCAACTTTTCTTTAATAATTTAAAAATCTTTGATGATTTCTATGGGTACTTACATTTATTTAATTGAAAGAACAATACGAGAAGTAAATAATATATATTACTTACAGATACAAAGACTTACCTTAAGTATTTTATTGCATACTTTTAGACACATTTTTAAAGGATTTAAGACAAGTGAGAGCCTAAGGAAGTGGAGTTCCAACTTCTTCATAATAATTTTAAAACCTTTGGTGATTTCTGTGGTACTTCCGATTATTTATTTAAATAATATAATAAAAATAATATATTTAACTTTCAAATATTATAAATAAAATCCGAAAAAAACTGGCACCACTGGCAATAAAAAAAATATGTTATATCATCGAGACCCCAATAATTGCTGTCGTCGTTCGGAAAAGCTTTAACCTTTAACGAGAGTTGGGGAAAATAGTTAAGCCATTTTGGTTGGCAACTTGTTGTCTTCTTTCGCAATAAAGGCTTTAACTTCTTTGAAATCATGAAAATGCCAGGGAAAAGCTCTGCAAGAGCTTCAAACCATTAATTTCAGCCCAAAACTTGGCAACATATTATGTTTTTATAGTGTTTTATTTTGTTTTATTTTGTTTATTAATTAGAAAACTAGTAGTAGATGAAGCACGATGAAGGAATATACAAGCAGCGCGTAGCCAAGCAACACCACTCAGGCGTAGGGACCGCCAGAGGAGTCCAAGCCACGCGGAGCGTTGGCATAGCTGTCCTCGGCGAAGGTGTTGGTTACTCCCGAGCCCGAACCGGAGCTGGAGCCGGCGTCAGAGCCCGATCCTGACCGAACAGCACCTGACCCCGAGCCAGAGTTAGACTCCAGGTGGCCAGCTGCCGATGAACGGATGATGTTCTGAGTATTGGAGCGCTCATCCAGTGCAACCAGAGGAGTAGCTTGAGCCACCTGAGCCACCGGAACGACCACAGTTTTGAGAGCATAGGGCACTCGATTGACCACCGCATTGAAGCCGTGCACATCATCCGCCGTGTAGGTCACGGTGCGCTTGTAGCCATCGGGATCGATGAGACTGTAGAAGCCGCGCACCACATAACCATCGCGGGTCTCGCTATGCTCCTTGATGTCGCCGGTGGACTCATCGTTCACGGCATAGTTGAAGCTATAGCTGGCGGGCGGAAAGATCTCCGGCTCCTGGTGCTGACGGAGCACAGGCAGAGGCGAGGGCAGCAGGACGGGTGCGGCCACATTGTCCACATTGGCGACATTGGCCACATTGGCAGCACTAACGGCGCTGGCAGCATTCTGAAGAAGATTCGAGGCCTGCACACTGGCCGAACGACTGCCGGCAGCGAACTGGTTCCGGGTGGGCGTCACATAGTCATAGCCATCGGGCGTGGCCTCCGAGTTCAGGGCATTGTTGCTAGGCGTGTGGTAGTCACTGAGGAAATCCTCGCCAGAGCTGGAGCCCGAATGCTCCAGGGAGTTGACCGCCGTGGCCGCCTTCTCGTTGTAGTTGTACTCCGCTTGGCCAGAAGCCACGAGGGCCAATGACAGCAGGACAAGGAACTAAAATTTGATGTGAAATGTGATGTGAAATCAATCCTATAGAAATCCTAAAATCCTGCCACCTCACCTTAGCTGTCATCTCTAAATAGTTTGGATACTCCTGCCGTGCGAATGCCACCACAAATTGTCGGGTAACTGTTGGCATAATTGAAGCGACTTGGAGTTTATATACCTCATCCCAATTGCAATTGGTTTATTACTCAATGAGCGACGTTATACAATGTCATGCGCCTCAATTGATCGATTTCCCATTGTGCCCAGGCATCGCCATGTGTTGGCAACACTTTCATTTTCATTTTGTTACCATTTTTATGCTGCGTAAGCGCAGACGAAATTGAAAGATGATGGGGTCTCTGTGTGTGACAATAATGAAATCAGAACTGGAGCACAACCTTGTGGGAAATATATATACTGAGTGTATTTTTACTTATATTTTGATTATATTATTATATTTATTATAATATATGTATATGTATTGTTTAAGTAAGATTTATTAAAGAAAAGCTCTATTTACATATGTGAAAGTTTAGTATCTTTCTTAAAGAGTTTGAATAGAGAATGGTCTACTTATTTTAATATGAGTTAATATGAGCGATTCCTTTGACAACCAATTGAACATATGAAATGGAGGTAAAAAAGAATGATCATTAGTATATCAGTAATGTAATAGTAAAGTAGTAGTAAAGGGGAGTTATGAAATCAATTAATTTAAAGGCAAAGCCACACTTAATTTGTTTATCCTTAAAAATTAGAGTATCGTAAAGACAAGGTATATTATACTTATACTTATTGCAATTCTTTTGGTTTACTTTATTATGTTTCAGAAACTAAAAAAAAACTTGATTTAATCTTTTTCCAAGTTAAGCTACTGAAAATAGGCAATTATATATGGTCTAATATGACAGCTTCTTGTCTGTGAATTAATAAACTTGGTAAAATTTCGCATTAGGTCTCAATGGGTTCCCCCTTTTTGATTATTATGAAGAGGTATTTTATACAATAAAACACATCAATTAATTATAAGCATAAATAATCTGTTACGTTACTGTAAATATAAATAAATTTGTTCACTTCTTATGAAAATGATAAGAACTTAAAAGCAATAATTATAAATTAAATTGTACTATAGAATATTCTTAGAATTTTATAAAATAATTGCTCAGGGTTCTTTGGAATTAAGATTCTCTTTAATTACATTATCACTCACCAGAAGATTGTTATATTTTTAAACACTTTTTAATCAGTTTTTTAGTAGAAATAAAAATACTAAGCTTTATTTTATAAACGTGCAAGATAGCGACGCAGATACGCAAAATTATCTTATCAATTATGAAAACCCCTACGAAATACGATTCTTTAAAAAATGATATATTAATCATTACATTGATGAAGATACAGATTTTAAGAAATTTACTTTCAATAAATTAATATAAATTGGATAATCCCTACCTTAAACCTAATCGCAACACCGTCAAATGGGCATCTCTAATCTCCCACCGAATCGCAGCCGTTTGATGGCTTTGATAAGAAAACAAAACAAACCGGTTGCAGGCTATAACTGCTGCTTCCATGCTACTGCCTGAATTTGGCCAAAACAAAGCAATGGCCAGCTGGTGGCAATCGGGAGTCGATCGCCGCGGAGAACACAACACACAACGCGCAGCATGTCGGCCAAGATCAAGCTGCGCTCCCAGCTTCACCTACTGACGGGCTTCATGGCGGGATTTGTCTGTGCCTTCGTCCTTCTGCTGTACGTCTATGATGTGAGCAGGGTTTCGCCCTGTTGGAGCACCTCCTCCTCATCCTACTCTCCTGTGTCCGCCGCTACGGATGCACTGTCTCGAGCTGAGGTGCTGCCGCCCGCCAGGATATTGTGTATGGTGCTGACATGTCCTGAAAATGTGGAGGATCTTGCCAGATCTGTTTACGAGACTTGGGGCAGACGATGCAGTCATTTGCTATTCGTCAGCAGTGAGCACTACGAGCCTCTGGGCGTGGTCCAGGTGGTCGAGCCCAGCGGCGGTGGCTACGAGGATCTGTGGAACAAGACCCGCGAGGGATTCCGCCATGTTTGGGAGAACTTTGGCCAAGACTTTGATTGGTTCCTCAAGGCGGACGATGATACGTGAGTGGGTCTGCAGCAGGGATGCCCAAACAGGGGTTAAGGGTTTTTCACACAGATAGCTAGAGATAGTTCTAGAGCTTTGACTTTACTTTGGAGTTGGAAAGCTCAAGGTCCTAGACCCTTATGTTCTTCCCTTTCCCTGTCGGGCCAAAAGGACCACGACTGGGCATCCCTGCTTCTAGTTTAGAGCTTCCAGAGTTGATTGTGAACTTTCCTAACTTTGCCACCTCTACAGATATGTCGTCATGGAGAATCTACATCACCTGCTAAGCGGCTTCGATCCGGATACACCCGTCTACTTCGGCTACAAGATGACACGCTATAATGTGGTGAGTGATAAATGCTGATCATAACTCTGCATTAACTTCCTCATTTGCTTATGTTTGTGGTAAATAAGTGGCATAATCGATTTAATCTTGAATGCACAGAGAAAAAGCAAAAGCTATTAAAAGAAAACTAAATTAAATTAAATTATGAAGAAAAGTATTATTCTTATTATTCATAATCTTGCTTAGAAAGTAAACAAGTTACATAATGTTACTTAACAAAATATAGATATAAAATAAAATATTTTTTTTCTAACTAAATACAATCCTTTACCATTTTTTCTCTGTGCTTATTATTAATGCAGTAAGTGATCGACTTGATCGTTAGTCTCAGCGTCTAATTAACTGCTCATCTTCCATGCTATTGTCGCCTGCTTCTTGAAACTGATTTGAAATGCAAATTTTTCACAAAACTGAGAGTTGGTTTTGGGATTTTAGGTTTATACCAAAGTGAATTATGCCTTCCGAGCACAGCGGGAGTGCTTAAGGCGAAAAACTGTTTGTATATGTCAAATTAATGTGTCAACAAGGGGATCTAGCGAAATATTAGCACCTTTTTACTAGCTTAGTAAATTGATAAATTGGCTTAAAAAGTGAATACAGCTTAAGAAACATTATAGGAATTATTATTATCGAATTTATCAATGTAATATTTGTTATATGTTATGTTAAAATAATTCTAAATAATCATATTAACCTTCAGCTATCTAACTAATAATGATTTATAAAAAAAGTTCTTTAATTTACCGACATTTAAACTCTTATTTATGAATACAGTAAACATTAATTTATTATTCAAACATTCATACTTAAAACATTTATAAAGCTTTTAGTGCATGCGTAATTATAAGCAAACTCTTTGAACTTTCTTTTTGTTTTATTTTATTTTTTTTATTTGTTTTTGCGTCTATATCAATATGCGTTCTTAGTCCGCATAACCGGTCTTCTTTTGTGAGTGTAATCCCATAATAATTAACAGCGATTTATTGGCCATTGTCCGTCGATAAACAAACATTAAATCTATTATTGGTGGAGTGATATCATGGGGGGCTGGCTGTTGCATCTTAGTTAAGATCTTGACTGGCCAAAAGCTACTCGTCTTTCTGGCCTTTCCGCGTGCATAGATCACTCCGACTCCGACAATAAGAAATTAAATTCGCATTAACGATGCTGCACAGTCTGCACAGGCTAATGGCTGTGTGCCTCACCTGAGGTCATCGTGTTTACCTGTCACGCATCTCTCACAGCCGCGCCTCGTCGAAGATTTATTTTGCCTTTTGACATTTTGTAGAGTTGTGCAAGCTTTATATTTTGTTTTGTTTTTTTTTTTTTTTTGTATGTTTGGACAAAGTACAAACATTTCGTCTGCATAAATATAAACAAATGAGTTATGGAGGGCCTCCCCGCCTCAACCATATGGTGGTCAGCTTTATTTCCATGCGAAGTTGGATGCCAAAAATTGAGGCATCCAAAAATATATATTTCCTTTGTTTCGTCTCACACTTGGGAATACGTTTATCAGGTGGCTAATTATTCCTAATGTATCATAAATGTTATAATGATTTCTGATTGATTGCTGTGATTATTTCCCTGACAAGAGTTTACTAGGCTTTTGTTTGAGATCTGCGGGTTTTTGGCCAATTAACATATTTGTATGCTCCCATGAATTATGCATTTTATTTTATTATTTTTTTTTGTGATGTGTGATGGGAATTTTAATGTTCATTTTATGTATATTATAAATATTAATTTTAACAAAAAACACAAGGCTTTATAATATTTTGGTATCTTAGGTATTTTATATTTAATTTTTTAAAATTATTTGAAAAATGTTTGCAATAATTATACATATTGTATTAGAGCGGCTTATTCATCCGACTTAATCATAAGCTTTGAGTGACAATTTGCTAAATTCCATTATCATTTTCATTAATTTGGGGCTTTGCTTGTTCACATTTTTAAAGTTTGATGCGTATTTTGACACTTCATTCCCTGCTGAGCGGCCTCTAAAAGAGGATTAAATATTTACATCTTGATTTTTGGTTGTGGGTATGCTAAAAATCGTACACCATTACTAATGCTTGGAATATCTCAGATACACAGCGGTCTTTTAACGGATCTTTAAAGTGGATATTCATGCTCAAGGTTAACCTTTTCTTACAGGGCGCGGACAGGTTTTGGTTAAATTAATTCGGGGCATGTGGAATATTAATCTCTATATTTATGGTGAAAAGAGTTTTGGGAATTTTATTTCCAGGAGCAGCAAATTAAACTTATGTAAGAAATATCAAGGTGTTAATTTATTTTATATATTTACTTTAATTTCTCCAGAGTTACATGTCTGGAGGTGCTTCTTATGTGCTGAGCCGTGAGGCTCTGAACCGCTTTATGACCCAGGCCTATGAGTCATCGGTTATATGTCCGGAGCCAAAAAAAATGGGCATTGAGGACTTCTACATGGGCATTTGTCTGCAGAACGTGGGAGTTCACTTTGTGGACTCGGCACAGTCTCTGGATGGAGATCCTAAGCCCAAGTTTATGCCCTTAAATCTGGAGCACTATCTTGCGGACTCTAACTCAACCATACCGGACTGGCTGCGTCTCATGAGTGTGTCTCCAGTTGAAACTGTAAGTTTAAACACATACATATTATTTTTCTCAGAATTACAATTATATAAAACATTTTGTAAAACCCCCAACTTAGGGCTTGCGATGTTGCTCCAACTATTCGGTGGCTTTTCACTATGCCAGTCGCGAACGCATGTTTCTCTACGAGTTTCTCATCTATTACCTACAAGTCTTTGATCACAGCTCGAGTGCGGGAAGAAATCAAAGATATATGTTAAGTTCATCTGATTTGAACAGCCGATTTCCACTGGAAGATAATTTGAATATAAAAGACCTGATACAAATGTCTGACAAGCCAGAGAATTTCTAGATATTGTCGTGTATACTTATTTATGCCATTATTAGTTTAAGCATGCGATGTGATTTTAATTTAATTAAATAGGAAGCAAGTTACCGGTTTTAAATTCGTAAAGGTTCTGGCGTTTTTTTTTTGTGTGGGTTCATTGTTTACGTTTCTTTATTTTATGCTGACAATATCAGCGACAAGATCTTCGGGCTATCAGTAAATGATTTGGGAAATCATATGCTTTTATTATAATAGAATATGGAATATCATTAAAAGTTGAAATATTAAAATGTTATTTGACAAAGTCTCCCATGGCTTATGTTAATTTTAAAATCTTTTGTGACAAAGCCACCCACAGTTTATTTATATTAATATTTTTAAATCAATTCAAAAGAGTATGTATGTATGTATATAAGCCAAAATCTGGTATGTACTTTTTATTTTACACAAATTTTACATAAAAATCGTTGCATACTTCTGGGCATTTCTGTACAAAATATATTTATGATAATAGTTATTGGCCTAACAATTTGTCGTTTGGAGGAAGCATAATAATTTTACATATTTAAATAATATTTTCAACATAAAATATAACTTTAAATTATTTAATTTAATTAATTAATTATTTAATGTTTCATTTTCAACAATTAGTCTAGAAGAATTGGATAACCTATACTTAAACCATTTTGAAAAAGCAAATACTATTCTACCTAGATTTGCATTTCGGATTTATATTGAACGGAAAAGTCCGATTTAAAAAATTGTATGTTTTTTTTTATTAACTATATTTAAGACACCTTTAAAAATATATTTTTTAAGTTCTTTATAATATTTTAAATAATGATTGTTCAAGCTAAGATCAGACTCCTTCTTGGCTCAGTCGAATATATCAAAGAGAATATCAATTTAGTGCTCATATGTATATCATAACGTTAAGATATCTATATATATATATATATATTGGTCTTTACGTCAAATATCGATTCGGTATCGATATATTCATAGTTTTTCCCATCCCTAATATAAATTCAAGATTATGATTTGTTTAGAAGCTCGCTAAGATTTATAAAAATATACTCCCAAACGCTATTCTAAACAGAAATATTATAATTTTAGTTTATTATATTTATTTAGTTAATTATATTTTCATAAAATATAATAGTTTTAAACTTTTTTACACTGAACACACCACTCTGTACTGTAGCTTTCTTACTTGTTTAACTTGGACTAATAGTAAATTTGTTTACATACATTATACCCTTGCAGAGGGTATCTTAAAATTGGTCAGAAGGAAATTATATTAATAAATTTATTTTTATAAATATAAGTTTAAATAATATTTAACTAAAACTTCATTTTGTAAGCCAACAATTTATTTAATGAATACTTAGGGTATATAGTATTATATCCGAATTATATTTTCTTGCTGTATTAGCCATGTTGTGAGTGTACTCCACAAATGTTATTAACCGGCTAGCGCATGGTCTTTAATATATATTTTAAATATAGTAAAATGACCTTGCCAGCTCAGCAGGTATTTAATTAACACTTTGCGACTACACAGAGTCCGCCGAAAGGCTGAAGCTCTGACTCTGCCTCTGCGGCCGAATAGTGCTTCGTAATCCTTCAGCGGCGGCATTCTTGCATGAAGGGCCGCCCGCCTGTATTGCACCGGACTGTTTGGACTGTTTTGGCTTTCATTACCAAAGTCAATGCCTCTGTCTCACCTTAATGCCGCCGCCGCTTCACCTGCCTCTGCCTTCTGCCGTAAGCTTCAGCTGTGTTGTTGTTGCCAAGAGCCAGAGTGCCAGAGTGAGTTAATTAATTCCGAAATCACGTACGCATGCTCAGTGTGTGTCAGTTGGCATTTTGCCATTTTGCCCCCTTTCCCCCCTCCGGAGTTCCGGAGTTCGCACTGACTGCCTTTGGAGATTGAGATGTTTCACGAAAAACTCTTTATGGTAAAATTGCATTACAAATATCATAGATGGCACAATAAATTGGATGCATTAGTGTCTAGAAGCTAGTGAAAGGGAAGCTGGGAGCTTTGCTTTGATTTGTTGCTGTTGTTGTTGCCGCATTTGCACTTACTTTGTATGATTGCTGGCCTGCCTGGCTTATAGTTAGGCATGAGCTCAGTGTGTTAATGGGTTAATACAAGCAATTGAACATAAAAGCCAAGCTCAAGCGGGCCAACACGTCTATTGAGGAAGCGAGTTCTCCGCTTCTCCACTTGTTCAAACAGGGCGCTTAGCCGGTGCTGGGAGTGGGCCACGAGTGCACCTTGGAACTGCACTCGAGTGCTGTGCGCTATGGATATGGGATGGGTTCGGGCTCGGAGTCGGCTTCTCGGTCTCATTTGGGCCTTAATCGCTTGTGCTTGTTGGGGATGATTGTGGGAAATATTTATGGGATTCATGTTCTCACACATTTTGATGGAATTATTGTAATTAAGTAATATTTTAGTTATGAGAAGTATTCCTGTTTATTGTATGGCTTTGGTTTATTGGTTTTATCTCTTAACCCTTTCGGGACGGAGTTTTATTTTTAAAATCCAAGATAGTTGTGGCAAATGTTTCTGCTTATTATGAAAGGT
>JAEIIU010055745.1:36576-62414 GCA_018874675.1 Drosophila baimaii
TTAAAATCCTTAAATCCTTATGAAATAGACACTTAAAGTTGCGTTTGGAATAGTTCACATAAGCGATCGCCTTAAATTTGATGAAAATACGACACTTTTCAAATTGCTGGGACGTATTGTCCCAGTAGTCCCGAAAGGGCTAAGGTTCAAATCTATTTAAAAATTAATCATATTCACACAGATATTTATAAGAATATTAATGTTTGAACTTATATTATGATTTTAAGCGAAAGGATACAAATTCAAAGTTAAACTCAATAGTTTTAATCTTAAACTCAATATTTGTAAATAGTTTTTGAGTATTTTATGTTTCCTAGGTATTTTTTTATACTTAATTACTTTAGCTTAGATTAAGTTTTCACTACTATATGATGTTTGCTTCAAAAATATACAAAAATAAAATAAATAAACGAATACTCCAGAGAACATAAATAATGAAATTTAAATTATGAAAAAACACAAATTTAAGAGTCCCAAAGGGTACAAAATCGTATTAGCCTCAAAATAATTATAATAAAATATTCTCACTTTTATTCTAAGTACTTCTCTTTATTTAATATATTATGTTAGCTTTAGAATATAAACTTTGTTAAATAAAATTCGATTATAGAAATTAGTCAATATATTTGAAAGGTAATTTAGACAATTTTGGAAACCCTAAACCAAAATCCAATCCATTTTAATTTAAACTATTTAATTACTTAACCGAATTCGAATTTTGTACAAACCCTTAATTGCCCCTTAATCGTTCGTTCATTCGGATTCGATCCAATCGAGTCAGATCAAAGAATCCAATTAGTGGCAAATCCGCGTAATTTATGAGTCTTACCAACTCCGAGCTGAAACTATTTGCTAACAAGCTAAGCTAACACGGCTACCAAATGCAGCTAGCTACCTACTAGTTAATTCAGTTTACTTATTTGCCCAAGCTTACTCAGTGTTTCTCCATTCCAAAGCGGCCGTCACTCAGTGCGTATGCTTAATGCGTTTTGCCTTAACTTTGACTTACTCTCCGAGTTGTCTGTTTCAATGGCGCGTGTTCCATTTTGTGGGCCGACACAAGCTACACAAGCCACACCACACCACACACACAACACACACACTGTTTGCTGTTGTTGCTGCTGCTCTTGTTATTGTCACCTGTCCGATTATTATTATTATTTTTATGCGCTGAGTTTTTTTTCTTTTTTCTTTGAAATGTGCGTTGTCGCTGCCTCTAGCCAGCATTGCGTGACCTTCGATTGCCCGCTCTCGATTTGCAAGCCATTAAAATTGATATTATCTGGGACTGAATTCGAAATTGTATCGAAATCCGAGCTGTATGAAATCAATTACTCAGCTATGCGTAGCCGTGTCTTACTTATAAATAAATCGTCGTCGCTGGCTACATGGCTTTTTGGCGTTTCTTTGCAGTGAAAGTTGTTAAGCCATCAAACATTATTGTTGTTATTTTTATTAAATTTTATTTCGCTGAGCCAGACAAATTAATTATCAATGTGGATCAAATATTTTCAGTCCATTTCACATAAATACTGAAATTATTTCTCATTTTTTTTCTACCCTTCACTTTTTGCGGCCAAGGAATGTGGTGTATTTTTTGTTGCCTTCCACTTTTTGTGTTCTGTGTGCGTAGATGGTTGGTGGAGCTGGGAGCTGGAACCGTGGAGCTCAAGACCTTGTTTAGAACACGTAATTGTTGTTGACGCCGAAAGTGTTTTGGGCTTGGTGGCCACAAGAAATCTCCAGAGGGTGCTCGAGAAATCGGGTCTGGACTCCAATTGGATGGGCACGCTTAATTGTTAGCTATTTTTGGGCACACAAAATTCCTGGCTTTGAGAAATTTCCAGTAATTAAAAATTCTAAAAGAAGCATCTGCACGTTATCCATTTATATATTTCTGTTATTATTTCAAAATTATTGCATGTTAAATTGTTAATTGTCATCGCGGAATTCCATAAACAGCCCACAGCTGCAGATACTAATCGAGTTAACTTAGTCAACTTCAAATTGTTCGCCTAGAAGGCCCCATCGTGAAATAAAAAATCATTTACAAGTTGCCTCATTGCACGCACAGATAAATCAAGAATCGACAACAATCGGCGGCACATAAAAATTAATTAATTTAATTACTTATCTAACTGAATTGCTTTGGAGTTTCGAGTGTCCAACTTATGCGCTTGTGTGTTTTCAATACTTTTTCTTTATTTTGTAATTTTTTTTAATGACAATTGCACATGAAACGTTCGCTACATTTTTTTTTTGGATTCCCTCGCAATGCATTTAGAGTGCACTTCAAAGTAAGCATTTATATATTTTTTTCGCTTTTCAATGCGTGTCAAAAGTTGGCTGCGAACGTTCTCTTATAGTAATAAATATTTATAGATGCGACCGTTCTGCCAGATGCCTCGCTGCCTGCACTCGTTAAGCCCGTCTCGGATCGAAGATACTAAGAATTTTAATTGATTTTAATGTGCACAGCTGCACTGTGGAGACTGACTATTGACTGACATCCAAACACAGAGATCGAAGAGGCTAGTACGCCGACGGGGTCAGAAAGGGGCGACATAGAGGTAAGTGAGCTGTTGACATACTCATAGCAAAATTGACATAAAATATTGTCTCTGTACAATGGCTAAATGTTTCACAAATTAATCATTAACTGCTTGGAGTTTAGTATACAATAGGACTTTTGTCTTTTGTTTGTTAAAAGCTAAGAAATATGTTTAATCGTGTATTAAAATGTATACATTTTATTCAATACTATTATCTTGAAAGGGCACTTGCTCGTTTAATTATTTACAGTGTGTGAGTCAAAGATTTTTAACTTTATGGTTTATAATTAAAAACCATAATATGTTTATGCATTAAAGTTTAAAATAAGGTTCTAAAAATAAATATGTTTCCCTTAAAGATGGTCAACAAAATATTGTCTCTGTACAATGGCTAAATGTTTCACAAATTAATCATTAACTGCTTGAGTTTAGTATACAATAGGACTTTTGTCTTTTGTTTGCTAAAAGCTGGAAAATATGTTTAATCGTGTATTATAAATTATACATTTATTTCAATACTATTTTATCTTAAAAGGCCACTTGCTTGTTTAATTATTTACAGTGTGTGAGTCAAAGATTTTTAACTTTATGGTTTATAATTAAAAACCATAATATGTTCATGCACTAAAGGTTAAAATAAGGTTCTAAAAATAAATATTTTTTCCTTAAAGATTGTCAACAAAGCAGTTTTTCCTAAATAAACGAATCTTTCCCTGAATATTACATAATATTATTATGATATTTAATAAAGATGCAAATATAATAATATAAAAAACCTATAAATCATTCTTATTATCAATTACTACTACTACATAATTTAAAGACTCTGGTTTATGTTCTGCCAATTAAATACAGATGAGCCTACAAATTGGCCATAATTAGTACAGCTTATAAGTGACTTCTGCAAGCCAAGATCAAGTTTTTACGAGAATCATAAACCCCAGTTCCACCTCATAAAAACAGAATGGCCATAAGATTGGTTTTATGCTAATTTTTATGTAATTCAAATAAAATCTACGTTTTTTTGCAATCATTTTGTTGAAATTATTTACAGCTCACCTCACTTCGTTGCAAGCAATTAACAGCAAGAGCGGCATCCGTGCTCACTCTCCCTCTCTATTTTCTCTCTTTCAGAGCCACAGCATCCGCCAGGCTGGGAAAACCCCGGCTATGCTGCGAGGAAGGGAGAGAAAGGGCGCGAGACACGCGAGTGATTAATACGACACGTCGTCATGTCAAATTATGACGGAAGTCTCTTTTGAAGGCGGACACGATCCCGGACCCCAAACAGTCTCAAAAACCCGAACGCTAACCCGATCCAGATCCCGACAGCCGAGACAAAATGGAGCAGCAGCAGCTGAGGAGCCGCTCAGGAGCGGTAGAAGAAGAAGAAAAAAACAAAAACAACAGCGGATGAGCGGCATGGAGCCGGACTGGAACCGGTTCCGCTGGCAACCATTTCAGCACCAGGCCCCACTGTGGAAGGTCCCCGCGCACAGCTGAGCTCAGTTTCGAACCAACTCTTGGCCGCTGCGGACGTGTGTGTTGGAGACCTCGTCGCTCACCCGCCTCTACAGCCCACCACCAGCTCCCCGCCGCCGCTGCCGTTGCTCTTTCCGCTATCCGCTATCCGCTTCGCGTGTGCTGGTGAGAGATCGCAGACGAGAGTGAATGTGAAACGTGTCGCGCATGCGCCCGTCTTCTTCACCGTTATTGTGTGTTGCTGCTGCTGCTTTCCGTTTTATCGCCCATGCAAAGTGTAGACCGGAGCTATGCCAAATTGCTTAAATTGTTTGGAAAATAGTGCAAAAACCCGATAAACATTGAACAACCAACCACCCACCCGCCTGGAAATCGTTAGCTATTTTTTCGTGGATCTTTCTTGGCGTTCGCGTTGCCATCTCCCTTGCTCCCCCACAGCGCGTCGATTTGCCCTCTCTGTTGCTCTGCCAGTGTGTGTGTGTGTGTTGTTTTTTGGGTCCCCTTTGGAGTCTTCTTTGTCCCATGCTTCGTCGCTGTCTTGGCTTTGCTTACGTTTTCGTTCATGAATTTAATTTATTTTCGTGTTTCATATTTGTTGTTTAGCGAGCGCCTCCTCCTCTCCTTCATCTTCTGCGCTTCCACAGGCTTTTCGCACTAGCCCCCACTCACCCCTCCTCATCAGTGCAACAGCAGCCACATTAAAAACAAAGAAATATCGGTTTTTGCGCAATTTTAGCTAAGGCAGAACAAAAAAATATATAAATAACGGAGAAAAACGAAGAAATTAGCCAAAGATAGAGCACTATGCTTTTTTACCATCTTTATTTAACCTTAAATACCTTCAAATGACAATAATGATCGCATGGCAATTTTATATTATTTAAATAGATGCTGTTTCTGGTTTTTAGAAGCGGTTTGTTCAATGAGTATTTGGAAATTAACTTCAATTCGTGTGTGTGAAATAAAATCTTCGAACTTTGCCCAACAATTTCGGCAATTAGCCGCAGAAAATGTTTATTAATTGATGTGAAGTATCCCGGGGGCTATGGCTAATGTTCAGAAAGCTGGCTCTTCTACCGCAAAACAATTTGGTGTATTATACCGTAATTCCACAGTGATTATTGCCGTTCAGTCTTCCACGCTTTCTTGGCTTTCTCTCCCTCTCCCTGTCTCTCTTAATAAGTTTATGCGATGAAATTCATGAAGTCTTGAAAACGTAAAGAATTAAATGTATTCTCCAAAAGTAACAAGAAATTTAACAATTACCAAATTAAGAAAAAAAGAGGAAAATATTTCACAAGTTCCCACGGAGTTAAGTGTTCATAAAAAGCGGCTAATTTCATGCAAATCCATGAATTGGGAAGCGCATAAACGCAGTAAATCTATATCTACATTCCGCCTCCTCCCCATTCTCCATCTTTTCTTTTGTGCTCGCCCACAATTTACCGTCCAATTCGGAGTTAGCTTTTAACCCACTAAAGGTCTGCTTTCTGCCTCTGCCACTGCCACTTAATAATAATTTCTAAACAAACTCCGAATTGCATTAAGCGGAAAAATGCGAAGCTCCTTGTCTTTATGACTTTGTTAGCTTTAGCACTCGGCGGCAGTTGTTGTAATGTTAATTGTTTGCAGTTGTGCAATGGCATTTTATATGTTTTTTTTTTGTACTTCTTCTCTGTGCCTCCTCTTTGTTGTTACTTTGAAAATACATATAGATATGTATATGTACATACCTACATTTGTATGCTGCTCAATGTTGTTGGTTTTCGGCTTTTGTTGCTATCTGTGGTTGTTGCTGTTGGTTTTTTTCTGCCTTTTTTTTCGGCTTCTTTCCCGACTATTGTCGATTATGACTAATGGAATTCGTAAGCTCGCAGAAGGTCAATTGTTTTGCGGGTAATTCCGTTTACTTAACACCGCGTCTCGTTTCGTTTTCAGCCTCCTCCCCAGCTCCCTTTTGCCATTTATTTGGCCATACACCGCACTGCATTCGATAAATGCGATTTTATTTGTTCGCTTCATAATTAATTAGAGACATTAACGAACCATTTCGCCATTTACTTGGGTCTTTCTGCGGTTAATACTGTTTTTATTACAAAACAAAATTAATGAATGTCAGAAAAAGAGTAGTGCCGTTTTTAATAAAAATAGTAGTATCTTTACTTGATTCAGTCATGTATTTTTGCAGTGAGTTTTTTTAGACCCGGTACAAACAGCGACTTACAAAATATCTTAAAATACAACAAAATTTATTTTAAGTGAAATACAACGAATTAAAAATGATATTTCAGTTTTCACAAGCATAGCAAATTTAATTATTGTTAATCATCCTCTTCACGTCTTCTGTATAGAATGTAAACAACTCTAAAAAAGTCAGTTTATTATTTTGTGTCTTTTTGGTGTTTTTTTGTAGAGTTAAATAGCTCTAAGAAATATTACAAAAAGTGTATGCTATTTATTCTCAATCTAGCCACTTTTACTATATTTCTAACTCACCCAAATGCCATATAAACTTGTCCATGTATTGCCTGGCCACCGCTGCTTGGCTTCTCGACAATCTAACAACTTATCAGTCTTAAAATATAAACCATTTAAAACCCAAACAAAAAGCAAGTGACTATCACAACAAAATACATTCATAGATAACTTCATTAAGTTTTATGCTAATTCGATAGATAGTTCCGTGCTCGCAAACATTTTAAACGAGAATCGGAGTGACTCGGTTATCCACAAAAAATACCCAGATGATTTAAAATAAAGCGCTAGTGGAGTCGTCTTTTGTATGCAAAAAATAGCCAATCATGTTTCACAGAATTCGCTTCGTTTTACAGTGCAATAAACGAAAACCATGGGATCTCAACCACGCAAATATTGAAGTGTGAAATATTAAGTTCAATCCGAATATCTCTGTGATCAAACGCGAAGTAATGCAAAATTAAGCCGATGCCCTCCCAGCCTGTCCTCACCCCGAGTGTTGTTAGTTTGCTTAATTAATTTAACAATACAATCGCACGGCGTATAGTAGCAAACAAAGGAATAATATATAATAAATAAAAATTGTTTGCAATCAATATGAGTGTTCCAAGTGCGCCCCATCAGAGGGCAGCAAGCAAAAATCAAAAACCATGTCCAAATGGAAAACACAAGCCCCGGCTTCGGTTGCCGGGGGCAACCTGTGGAGGAGCTCTGCTTTTGTTGCTGATTAGTCTGGGCCTGGACCTGGGCTCTGTGCATTGTTATGGTGAGTACCACACAACGGCCTATAATACTTAATAAAAAGTTCCCCGTGGATTTAATTAGTAACCATTTGATTTTATGCCCCCTTAGGATAACATTATTGTATGGTTATTTAATTCAATTTGATATATTTGCATTGACATGAAATCGTGGCAATTGAGAGAGTGGAAAAATGTATACTAAAGTCTCAATGTTAAGTAGAATGAGGGTGTTCCTTTTCTATTGAGAGTAAGGAGAGAGAAACTTTAAAAAAGAAAAATATATATTCATTAAACCCCTTTCACTGCCTTGTTCACTTTACATTTACAGACTTTAAAATGACACAGAAAGACAGTTCTTATTAATAATTGCAACTATGTATGTAACTAGACTCCTGGACACACCCCAAAAAGAGTTCCTGAAATTATTCCATATATTTTATGACAGTCATTCATTATGCTAAAGTATCTTTACATGTCAGTATGATATATGTTAACCACTTCGAACCTCGGACACAGTTTAGACAGCGTAAATAGAATGCCCACTAGAATTGTAGTTGCAATCGTTGAAAAGACAGGAAACAAATGTACGATTTAAAAGGCAAATAAACCCATCATAATTGCATTTGGACAATAGAAACCACCTGCAGGTCTGGTAAGAATTGACGTCATCTGTCTTTCTCAGATCTCGTGGCATCAAAATGACCGATTAGATTCCACCGCAAACCGTTCGACAACTTATTATTCATAAAATTCTATATAGGTTTTTAAGTGCACGGCAAATAATTTTGTAAAATTGAATACAAAAGAAAAGCCGTATAGTAGCCGTAAGTTTTCGCTAAAAAGGTTGAATGTGAAAACGGTAACTGGTATATCTACCAGTTACGACCAAGCTTCAAAAAAATACTATTTCGAACTAGGCCGATAGATCCAGAGAAGACGTCCGATATATATATATATCGACAAGTATATCGCTTTCAATATTATATCGAAATGATCGTATAATTTGATATATCGAAATTTAAAATATCAAAATATATCGCTTACTTTTCGATACATTTTATTTAATTTATTTCATATTTGACTAATAATCAATTATATTTAAAACTTCTTTAAAATTAAATTTTTTACAACCTCTATGGGTTTGGAGTCTAGGTTTAGGCTCTTCATTGGCATGGTTCCGATATATTAAACAGAATATCGATTTATTGCTTATATGAATGTATATTACAAAGTTAAAATATCAATTTATATATCGATACAGTATCTATATAGATTTTTTTCTGACACTCCTCCTTCCAACAACATTTTAGTTTAAAACTTAAAAACGAAATCTTAAAACCACTTTAGTTTTGAGTTTTCTTGCAGTGCCACTTTGCAAGCCATATGCATAGAGCTCTGGGCAGTGGAGAGGAGGGTTGTGCGGAACCTATAGATTCCACGATGTCTGGCGATCTGGTCACGTACCGCCTGTGCAGTGGTTGGGGCATGGCTTGGCGTTAGCCGAGTCAAATGTCAACGCACGATCAACTGGCTTCCCCTCACGCCGTCGACTCTCGATGGATGTGTTTAGTTCCTCACTTCCCTCCCAACGATCCGCATTGTTTCACTATCTCTTCCATTTATTATTTTTCCGATTTATTTGATTAATGCACAGCCAGCACGTTTTGTACTTTTATTTTGCAATATTTAGCGTAATGAAATTACTGCAAACAAACGTGAAATATATCCCATTGTCTTGGCCAGCCACGCCCCCCCGCGGAGTGACTGTCTGTCGCGGTGCCGCGGTGCTTCTTCCTGATTGAAAGATCGATGATTTGATCGATCTTCGATCTCCGATCTTTGGATCTCCACAGGTGGCTTAAATTCGTTTCGCCTGTTGGCACCAAATAATTTGTTTCGTTTTGTTTTCTTTTTATATATTTTATTAGCATTTGCGAAGGTCTGTTTTCGTTTCATAAAGTTTGCGGGAGATCTTTTTTCGTAAATAAATAAAGCTAATTAAAAACGTAAAGTAGTTACCAACAATGGTAATAGTAAGATACATTCGATTTAAGGAGATATACATATATATACGTTATCTATGATTTGAAGGCATCGCTTAAAATAACTATATATATAACTTAAAATAACTAAACAATCCGTTGAGGCGATGTATTCGAATGATTCAGCGACGGGGAAAAGACTGACCCAGTCCTAATTTGTATACATACCGCGTTTCGTTTAAACAAAAGATAACAAAAGCTCAAACATGCTTATAGAGAGATAAGACATTTGATTGGCTTCGCTCTCTTACGCTCTCGAGTGCTTGAGAACCGAAAAAGATTATATAAATAAGACCATAAATAAACAAATAAAGAAAGCAAGAAAAAAACTCATGATATTTGTATACATTATATTGTTAATTTATTTTGTATAACATGCATATAAATTAATAAAAAATAATAACATATAAACCTGATAACAATGTTTGTTTAGTGTGAACACCAACCTAGTGGCTCTTATTATTATTAACCAATCTACAACATTTTATGCTCATTATATGTACCTCAATTAAACATTCTTATTCATTTATACATATTAATATGTAAATACAGACGTGTTATTTACGTGTTTTCTTATCAAAAAACAAAAAAGGGGAACTCCCCCTTAACAAGTGCATTGGTTATTGAGATTGTAGAAGAAGGCACAATTTTGCCAGTCGGTTTCTGAGTGGCAAGGCGTAAAGAACACAAAATAATGAGCGGAGGAAACGAGAAAGCTTCTTCTGGAGGTATCGGAGAAAAAGCTTCTGCTCCCACCACAGAAGAGCCACAATCTAGTGGGAGCACAGTGAAGAGAAAACACGATGCAGAAGCTTCGGAAACAAATGCAAAAATACCCAAAATAAGTGATGAAAACTCTGCGAATTCTGTGGCCGTGCAACAGTTCAACCCAAACGAAAACAAAGAACAAATCGCAAATGGAACTTCGTCACAATCATCTATATTTATATTGAACTACGATTGCTGGTTGGACATATTTTCTTATCTCAATTTGAGGGACCAACTCAAGCTGGCTGGTTCAAGTCGACAAATTCGGGAAATATACAAGACATATATACTAAATAAGTACAGGCGCATTGAGGAATACATCACGACCGACATAGACGAAACCGATTTAGCCCATCTTCTGGAACTCATGGGACCGAACGTGATAAGTTATGAGTCATCGCTAGATCCTCAAATCGGTGGGGACCAGCATTTGTGGCTTTTACGAGACTACTGTCCAGAGTTGCAGCACTTGAAGATGACCTTTCGACGTCCCAAATCTGTCGACCTCCTAAGTTTATCCCAGCTGACCTCCCTGCATGTCCGCCTGCACTTCGGTAATTCGAAAGACAATAAAAAATTTATTTCTAATCTAGTGCGTTTGCCATGCTTGAAGAAACTTAAACTGGAAGCGCCCGATTACAATGGCGATGGGTTGCATTTACTGGAGAATCTGGATTTCCTAGAGATCGGTGCTCATCCCGGATTTGATGGCGAATGCTTGGTGTATTGTTGCAAAAAGATGAAGCGACTGCGGCACCTCAACATAGGCAAACACATCGACAATCTCACTGCGGAAAACTTTAGGGTCATCGTACAGAACTGCCGCAATTTGGAGAGGCTGGCCTTTGGAATACACCTCCTTGAAGACACTGTACCCTACGAGATCGTCTGCCAGCTGCCCAGGCTGAAGCACTTGCAGTTGTGGCACTCGGGAGATATTGAACCACATGTGGTCGAAAATCTTATTAACAAGACGGGTGATCCACTGGAGAGTCTTGTTTTAATCGGAGAAAATCTCATGAGCGAGCAGGTGGAGCATCTGTGCGAAATTCGCTCGCTCAGAGAGCTCTATGTAGCCTGCGATACTGTTCCCCTGAGTGATCTTTTGAACCTACGGAATATTGAATACCTACATATTGAAGCGCCAGATATTACCAACGGCCACTTGATGGAGCTGCTAAAAGGCTGCCCCCTCCTGAGCGTACTTAGTGTGAAAAACTGTCCGTTGATTACCTCGGATTTCGTATTAGATGCAACTGCATTTCAGAAGCAGAATCGCTACCATTCCAGAATGATCAAAGACGTCTATTTGCATGATTCATCTGTAAATTGGAATTTGCCTCGGATTTTTGACGATAAGGTTATTAGATTTTTCCGGGGTGAGAGCCGTCCGATTTTAATAAACCAAAAACTCACGGACCTGTTTTAGGTAAAATAAATGTATTCAAAATTTATTTAGTATACAATTATAGGTGACAGTCGTCTTAACTTCTCAAAGAAATATATATTTAATGAAATGTATAAAACGCATGTAATTTGATATACTAAATAAAAAAAATTCGTGTTAAAAACTTTGTATATTTCTAAAAAATGGTGTACTCATTTATTTGTTGATTTAAGGAAATTCTGCTGCTGTTATATACATATATATATATTTCCTTTTTTTTTTAGAGGTTTGGAGTATATCGACTAAAAAATCCCGCAAAATATTATTTTGAATATATCGTAATGTTTGACATATCGATAATTATCGATAATATTGAATATATATACTGAAATTCCGTTAAATTTATTTACTTTTTTTAACGATCATATTTAAAAGTTATTTAAGAATACATTTTTATTCTTTTATATTTTTTCCACCTCTGGTAGCTTAAACTAAGCTTATTCTCGAATTTAGCAAAGTTACACAATAGCAAACGAAATACGTATAAATAGGGGATTTTTTACCATGACACCTATTCCGAAATGGGTAGTTTACATTATTAAATATAGAAATCACACATCTCAAGCATTTGTTCTAAAGAAAGAACACAATTAATTAGAATATGAATACACAAAATCCCAGTTTCTTTACAACTAACCATTTAAAGAGGCGAACACATGTAGCCTCAGTATACATATGTGTGAACTTTAAATCGTAAAACTCATACTAGTACAGACTGGTTTACATACCAACACATTTGTTCAAATAGCCAACATTGGGGATTTTAATTAGACAAGAAGTATTTTGATTAATGAAATAAAAATGCCCAAAACTAAATATACTTGATAAAAAAAAGCACACCAACGAACTGAATCATTACTTTGTTTAGTTTTGGTTAGTGTTTCAATTTAACTTCAATTTAGGAATGACTGCATTCTTTGGGAATCACAACTCTTAATTAAGCCGCTAGAGATAAAATAAATTCTTTGTGTGCTTCGTTAGTAATTCAGTTGTGCTGAGGTGAGACGGTGTACGGGATTGTAAAATTAAATTAAGTCATGTGCGCATTTTATATACCGACAAATTTGGCAACCAATTAACAGCTAACAAATAGATGTCACTGTCTACATTTATGATTTTTTGTACGCTTTTCGTAATTAGTGTTAATTTTTAATAACTTGCTGCAAACAGAAAGTGAAATCTGCTTGTTTTTTGTTTGTCCTTAATCGCACATGTGACAAATTAAGCCAATGTTCTAAAAATGTCCAGATATTTAGGAACAGCTTTTAAAGATTGTTGCGGACTTTGATATTGAATTAAAAATATATTTTTTCTTAAGTTTCAGTGAGTAAAATATTATACTCCAATTTAAGCTGTATATATATATTGTGTTTCATTATAATAAAGAAGGTTTTATTTTATTTGGTTTGTTTTACACAAAGATTTTGATTATTTATGTATATAACTGGTATATGAAGATTTGTAACTTAACCATGTACATTTGTTTTCTCTTCTCTCTCTTCTTTTGCCAAAACCATGTGAGAAAAATCAGTGTCTTTTGTTTAAACAGCAACCGTCACGCACGGCCCGAGATGAAAGTGAATTATGCGACGTAGCCGAGTCTTTCCACTGCGTAGACTGGTATAAATCAAAAGACTTAGAAAACGAACGTGAAACAGCTGACGAACAGAGAGACGGAAAGTACAATGCGACAATTGATGACGCCGCCGAAGCTTGTGTGTAAATGTACTTAGGTTTTTTTTTAGGGGAATCCGTGATGTCGTGCATGTTTTTCGAAATACACAGCACATAGTTAAAGCCGACTTTGGTATGGAAGCTTCTCCACCATGCAGGTGTTGGTTACTGCTGTTTTGTTTTTTGTATCTTCTTTTTCTTTTTTGCCGACATTCCGTACTATACGCCAACGCAGAGTGCTGGTGTATACATATGTATGTATATATGAGCTATATATAGTTGATCGGAGTCAGCTGAGGCTTCTTCTCTCTGTCTCTCTCTCTCTCTCTGCCAGTTTCACAGTGAATGACTCTCCTCAGCTGGCGGCTACGTTTTTGGTTAACCGGATCTGATTCTGTTGCCGTCTCAGAGACCTGGGAATTAATTTTGTTTGCTGGCTTGCTGTTGCCATCCATCCGTCCATCCATCTATCCATCACTCACTCATACAGCTGTGCGCGCCATTCAGACAGCGGCGATCATTGCTCTCTAAAAATGGTACGAATTATAGTCATGATTCGCAGCTTTGCCTGCCTGTGTGCCTCTTGAGCCGTCAACGTCATAGAATAGCGTTGTGGCATGGCCTGCTCTCGACGAAGAATGAAGAATCCCAACCAATATATTCCAAGTTTGTGTTAATTTCGGCAGTTTGCGGGTGCTGCCGCAAGAAATGAATAACAAAGTTATATTGTGGAATATACAATACAAAAAAAAAAAAAACTGGTTTAAATGCCTGTTACGATTAGTCCATCCAACAAGCACTTTTTAGAATGTTTTAGGTATGTTTTCCTCTTTATTTATTTATTTTTTTTTTGTTGTTTCGGGCATTGGCTTGGTAATTTTAAAAACTGGTTTCTCACGAACCCCTCCATTCCCCATTGCAATTATACGTAAATAAACCATAATTATAACGTTTAGCGTCAGAACAATTACGCCTTGCAGATTATTATCACTTTAAGGTGCCTTCTGTTTAACAAACATTTATTTTTTACAATGCTTGTTCGTGTTTTTCATATGTGATTCATGCTAAACAACTCCCCTAAAGAGGGTAAATTAATTAGGGCAACTAGGGACTGTTAAATATTTAAGATTTAAGATGTCATGGCATCAGAAAATAAACAAATAACTACATTCTTTTTATAACTTATTACCCAACAAAGTGGCCAACACTCGGCTTACTTAATCTTATTTTCCCGTGCACCAAACCGCTTAATATATCCGTTATAATCATCCGGGTGTGGTGATTACTCAAACCCAATTAGAATCTACAAAGTAGGTACTATAATTACTTTTTATGATGACAAGTCGAATGTAGATAATTTACCAAAATTGCTTGGCTGGCGACTCATTGGAATCACAAAATAATAATAGACAAATATGCAAATTGTAAGCCTTAACATTCCTTCAGTTTAGCCAATAGAGCAATTGGGTGTGACTCAATCTCCGGCGACCACAGCGCCAAGTCAATCAATTTTCCAGTCAATTAAAACCAAACTAAGTCAGCCAAATACATTTTCTAATATCACAATCTACAATTTATCGGATCAATTGGACTTTGTGTAAAAACCGGCTGCTACTGTGTCCGCCGCCTGTGCGTGTGCGTAAATTATTTATCTAATTTTGAGGTGAACATTTAAAGCATTCTCTGATCTTAACTAGCACTAAATTTATGCGTTATTTACACGCATAAAATTTAATGAAATTACGCAAATAAATGCAAATTAATTGCTGTAGTTTTCAGAGTGGCAAAGTGATGGCAAACAGCTTGCTGCTACAACAAAAAAAATGCCATTCTGCCTGAATACCAAAAATGGTATGTAGGTGAAGGAAGGTTTGTTTAAATGTAAAAATCATCATTATTAATGAAGTTTATTTTTTAGTTTTAATACGCAAAAAGAAGGGAAAGTATTAATTATCTGTTTAGGTATTATCTGCTGAATAAATATGATTGAAATATGTTATTTAATAACAATCATAAGGGTGTAGAAAATAATTATAAGAGCATACTTTCAAGCTGTGATAATTATGCGAGAAAAAGTAATAGTCTAGATTGGGTTGGCTACAATATGGTGTAGCGTTCAGTAAGATACATCTAATATATGTTATAAATTTATATATTACAAGTACATCCTCTCCCATTCGAGTAACAGCAAGCGCTAGTGGTTAATTAGGGCCCACAGTTCTTTCCCACAGTTCTTTTAATTCCTAATATTATTTATAATAATTAGCATCTTTATATTCCTACTCTTCTTTTGCTTTTTACTGTGTGTGCCCAGATGTTATAATATAACCGTTTAACCTTTCCCTTTACAGAAAAAATATATAGTCAGACTGAGAAACAGCGCTACGATGGCTGGTACAATAACCTCGCCCATCCCGACTGGGGATCTGTGGGTAAGTGGTAGACGGGAATTTCCGTCAGGCTGCTGACAACTTTCGAAAAAGGGCAGAACGCGAAAGATAACGCTCTTAATTAGAGTCACACGGAAAGAAAAGCAAATAAATAAATATAAAATGGATATTTAAAGATATAAAACTTAACTTTAATTAAGAACAACGTGAAATTAGCAAGAGAAAATTAATGATTTAAAATAAAGTATTTATATTTTAAATGTTGGTATGGAAATTTCTTGAGATAGAAATGATATAAGATAAAGAATCTTAAAGAGATCAACTCGATAAATTTCTCTTTGTGTGCAATTGAAAGTGTGATCGGCCTGGATTTGCATATTGCTGTATTCTTGAGCAATGCCCCCTCGATTTGCATAATCGCCACCTGAATGAAGCTCACCTGTGCTACCCTACCTTTGCTTCCAGATAGCCACCTGGTGCGCAAGGCGCCGCCCTCGTACTCGGATGGGGTCTATTCGATGGCAGGTGCCAACCGACCCTCGACCCGCAGGCTTAGCCGCCTGTTCATGCGCGGTAAGGATGGACTGGGCTCCAAGTTCAATAGGACCGCGCTATTAGCCTTCTTTGGCCAAGTGGTGGCCAATGAGATAGTGATGGCCTCGGAGTCCGGGTGCCCCATTGAGATGCACCGCATCGAGATCGAGAAGTGTGATGAGATGTACGATCGGGAGTGTCGCGGCGACAAGTATATACCCTTTCATAGGGCGGCCTACGACCGGAGCACGGGTCAGAGTCCGAATGCGCCCAGAGAGCAGGTGGGTACCGGACCAGAATCACGGTGTGATCAATCTAGCAATAAATCCTACTCCGCAGATAAATCAAATGACTGCTTGGATTGATGGCAGTTTCATTTACAGCACCTCCGAGGCCTGGCTCAATGCCATGCGCTCCTTCCACAACGGCACCCTGCTCACCGAGAAGGATGGCAAGCTGCCGGTGCGCAACACCATGCGGGTGCCGCTCTTCAATAACCCGGTGCCGAGTGTGATGAAGATGCTCAGCCCGGAGAGGCTGTTTCGTAAGTCCACTTTAAATTAATTCCTGGCTGCGTTCTTATGCATTTTTCCTTACCTTAGTTCTTGGCGATCCGCGCACCAACCAGAATCCAGCTGTCCTGTCCTTTGCCATTCTCTTCCTGCGCTGGCACAACACACTGGCCCAGCGCATTAAGCGCCTGCATCCGGATTGGAGTGACGAGGACATATATCAGCGGGCGCGGCACACGGTGATTGCGAGTCTGCAGAATGTGATTGTCTACGAGTACCTTCCCGCCTTTCTGGGCACCTCTCTGCCACCGTATGAGGGGTACAAACAGGATGTTCATCCGGGAATTGGACACATCTTCCAGGCGGCTGCCTTTCGGTTTGGCCACACGATGATTCCGCCAGGCATATACCGCCGCGATGGACAGTGCAATTTCAAGGAGACGCCCATGGGCTATCCGGCTATACGACTCTGCTCCACTTGGTGGGATTCCAGCGTGAGTTTTTGGAGAGCCACAAGGAGTGGGGAGTTGTTAATCTGTTAATCCTTGACTTTCACAGGGTTTCTTTACGGACACCAGCGTGGAGGAAGTACTGATGGGTCTGGCCTCGCAGATATCCGAGCGTGAGGATCCCGTGCTGTGCTCGGATGTGCGGGACAAGCTTTTCGGACCCATGGAGTTCACACGCCGGGATCTGGGTGCTTTGAATATAATGCGAGGACGTGACAATGGTCTGCCGGACTACAACACTGCCAGGGAGTCTTATGGCCTGAAGAGGCACAAGACCTGGACGGACATTAATCCGCCGCTGTTTGAGACACAGCCGGAACTCTTGGAGTAAGTTCTTAAGGATGAATAAGAACTGATTGAGTAACATTTCCTCTCCCTTAGCATGCTCAAGGAGGCGTACAGCAACCAGCTGGACGATGTGGACGTCTATGTGGGTGGCATGTTGGAGTCCTACGGCCAGCCGGGAGAGTTCTTTACGGCTGTGATCAGAGAGCAGTTCGAGCGACTGCGTGATGCCGATCGCTTCTGGTTCGAGAACGAGCGCAATGGCATCTTCACGCCCGATGAGATCGCAGAGCTGCGAAAGATCACGCTGTGGGACATCATTGTGAACAGCACGGATGTGGCCGTGGATGAGATCCAGAAGGATGTGTTTATGTGGCACACTGGGGATCCCTGCCCCCAGCCCATGCAGCTGAATGCCACCGAGCTGGAGCCCTGCACCTATCTGGAGGGTTATGACTACTTCTCCGGCTCTGAGCTGATGTTCATCTACGTTTGCGTCTTCCTGGGCTTTGTGCCCATCCTGTGCGCCGGAGCAGGCTACTGTGTGGTTAAGCTACAGAACAGCAAGCGGCGGCGACTGAAGATACGACAGGAGGCTCTGCGTGCGCCTCCGCACAAGGGGTCGGTGGACAAGATGCTGGCCCGGGAGTGGCTGCATGCCAACCACAAGCGACTGGTCACCGTCAAGTTCGGGCCGGAGGCTGCCATCTACACGGTGGACCGGAAGGGCGAGAAGCTGCGAAACTTTAGTTTGCAGCATGTGGATGTGGTGAGCGTGGAGGAGTCGGCCACGAATCACATTAAGAAGAAGCCGTACATCCTGCTGCGTGTGCCCAGCGACCACGATCTGGTGCTGGAGCTGGAGTCGTACGGGGCAAGGCGGAAGTTCGTCAAGAAGCTGGAGGACTTCCTGCTGCTGCACAAGAAGGAGATGACCCTGATGGAGGTGAACAGGGACATCATGCTGGCGCGAGCCGAGACCCGTGAGCGGCGCCAGAAGCGCCTGGAGTACTTCTTCCGTGAGGCCTACGCCCTGACCTTTGGCCTGAGGCCTGGAGAGCGGCGTCGGCGGTCGGACGCCTCCAGCGACGGCGAGGTGATGACCGTGATGCGTACCAGCCTATCCAAGGCAGAGTTTGCCGCCGCTCTGGGCATGAAGCCCAACGACATGTTCGTGCGCAAGATGTTCAATATTGTGGACAAGGATCAGGACGGACGTATCAGCTTTCAGGAGTTCCTCGAGACAGTGGTGCTCTTCTCGCGTGGCAAGACGGATGACAAGCTGCGCATTATCTTCGACATGTGCGACAATGATCGCAACGGAGTCATCGACAAGGGCGAGCTGAGCGAGATGATGCGTTCGCTGGTGGAGATCGCGCGGACAACGAGCCTAGGCGATGATCAGGTCACCGAACTGATCGATGGAATGTTCCAGGACGTGGGGCTGGAGCACAAGAATCATCTAACATACCAAGACTTTAAGCTGATGATGAAGGAGTACAAGGGCGACTTTGTGGCCATCGGACTGGACTGCAAGGGGGCCAAGCAGAACTTCCTGGACACCTCCACGAATGTGGCGCGCATGACTTCGTTCAACATTGAGCCCATGCAGGACAAGCCACGTCACTGGCTGCTGGCCAAGTGGGATGCCTACATCACGTTCCTCGAGGA
Organism: Drosophila baimaii; assembly: GCA_018874675.1. Classification (NCBI taxonomy): domain Eukaryota; kingdom Metazoa; phylum Arthropoda; class Insecta; order Diptera; family Drosophilidae; genus Drosophila; species Drosophila baimaii. Next base: position 55,661 of record JAEIIU010055745.1, read on the forward strand.
GAACCGCCAGAATATCTTCTACCTATTCCTCTTCTACGTGGTTACCATTGTGCTCTTTGTGGAACGCTTCATTCACTATTCGTTCATGGCGGAGCACACGGATCTGCGGCACATCATGGGCGTGGGCATTGCCATTACCAGGGGCTCCGCGGCCTCACTCTCCTTCTGTTACTCGCTTCTGCTGCTGACCATGTCCAGGTGAGTAGTCCTGAGTGATCTACACTAGATACTTGATACTAACCCCTTTTGTTATCCTAGGAACCTGATCACCAAACTGAAGGAGTTCCCCATCCAGCAGTACATTCCCCTGGACTCGCATATCCAGTTCCACAAGATCGCCGCCTGTACGGCTTTGTTCTTCTCGGTGCTCCACACAGTGGGTCACATTGTGAACTTCTACCACGTGTCCACGCAGTCGCACGAGAACCTGCGATGCCTCACCCGGGAGGTGCACTTCGCCTCGGACTACAAGCCGGATATCACCTTCTGGCTCTTCCAGACCGTAACCGGCACCACGGGCGTCCTGTTGTTCATCATCATGTGCATAATCTTTGTGTTTGCTCATCCCACCATCCGGAAGAAGGCCTACAACTTCTTCTGGAACATGCACACCTTGTATATCGGACTGTATCTGCTGAGCCTGGTCCACGGACTGGCCCGGCTTACAGGACCGCCACGATTCTGGATGTTCTTCTTGGGTCCCGGTATCGTGTACACCCTGGACAAGATCGTCTCGCTGCGTACCAAGTACATGGCTTTGGATGTAATTGAAACGGATCTGCTGCCCTCCGATGTCATTAAGATCAAGTTCTATCGGCCGCCCAACCTAAAGTATCTCTCCGGTCAATGGGTGCGCCTGTCGTGCACCGCCTTCCGGCCGCATGAGATGCACAGCTTTACGCTGACCTCGGCGCCGCACGAGAACTACCTAAGCTGCCACATCAAGGCCCAGGGTCCGTGGACGTGGAAGCTGCGCAATTACTTTGATCCCTGCAACTACAACCCGGAGGATCAGCCCAAAATTCGCATCGAGGGGCCGTTCGGAGGTGGCAATCAGGATTGGTACAAGTTCGAGGTGGCCGTGATGGTGGGTGGCGGCATCGGAGTGACTCCCTATGCCTCCATTCTCAACGATCTGGTCTTCGGTACGAGCACCAATCGCTACTCGGGCGTGGCCTGCAAGAAGGTCTACTTCCTGTGGATCTGTCCATCGCACAAGCACTTCGAGTGGTTCATCGATGTGCTGCGCGACGTGGAGAAGAAGGATGTGACCAATGTGCTGGAGATACACATATTCATAACGCAATTCTTCCACAAGTTTGATCTGCGAACGACCATGCTGGTGAGTAGAGCAAGGAAAGCCTTTTAGGAAGTTATGAATGGAAATAGGAATATAAATCTCTCTTTCTTTGTTTAATATATTCTATTATTTATTAATTATATTTAACTGGATTTGCTCTTTATCTTTACTTCCAGTACATCTGTGAGAACCACTTCCAGCGGCTGTCAAAGACCTCCATATTCACTGGTCTCAAGGCAGTGAATCATTTTGGTCGCCCCGACATGTCCAGCTTCCTGAAGTTCGTCCAAAAGAAACACTCTTATGTGGGTTTTAAGGAAATCTCCTTTAGCGAAAATATATTCAAGTATTTATTCATTTTTAGGTCTCCAAAATAGGCGTCTTCTCGTGCGGCCCACGGCCGCTGACCAAGAGCGTGATGTCTGCCTGTGATGAAGTTAATAAAACACGCAAGTTGCCTTATTTCATACACCATTTCGAGAACTTTGGATAGTTCGGCCAGCCAGCGCCAGCGATAAAACCCATTTACACCTGCCAGCTGTCCCCGCCACCTGTCGTCACCCTCCGTTCCACCTGCCGCCCGTTTTCTCACTCAACGAAAGCTAATTAATTGTACTTCCTAAGGTTCATTCACTAGGCTAAGCTAAGAACTCGAATTCGGCAGAATCCCCTGTACTTAACTCTCTCTCTCTGTCTCTTAATCGTAGGCTACGCGTACAATCATAGTTTAGAAATGTTTTGTTTAGTGTATTATATGAAAAATGTATCACCCATTGTAACACGAAAACGGAGAAAAGATCCAACACAAAAGCGAGATCAGCAACAAAACGGCCTCTACTTATATGTATGTATGTATGTATATGTGTATTTATTGAAAATATGATTTGTTATCAGTTTTTGTAAACCGTTCGCATTATTTATTAAAAATTTACGATTATATTGATTATCCGCAAACGAAATCGAAATAGTATGAAAAGCTTTTCAAAATCATTTCCATGGCGGTAAACTGCTTGGTTAACTAAGCAGTTAATAAGTCTGAGCAAAGCAGTGCGCGAGTGAGCCACTGTACAGTGCAGTCTCTTGAGGTAAGGTACGGTACCGCTAATTAAGGGGGTTACACTGCAAACAGCATTTTGGAACAACTATTTCAAGTAATCGCTTAATCGCGTTGATTAGTAAGCTGGCGTTATCGGAAACTGTGAATAGGTTTGCTTGCTTGTTATAAAGCTTAATTTTGGCCATTTGCATTGCCTTTATAATGGTATTGCAAGTGGTGAGAGCTGCTAGCTCTTATAAACTGTTAAAATATAAGCACAGGGTTAATCGGCTTAATAAAAAAACAAACACTAAAAACATATTTTGCTTAAAACATAGGCCGCTCAGTTATAATTTCTTATACATCGAAAATAATCTGAGTTAGAGAATGGTTAGGTGCTAAAATATTCTTAAAAGTATAATACATTTTTAGAGAAAATAAATCCTATTTTATTATTTCTATTTTCCATCTAAAAATGAACTAAGATTTCAATATGTTTAGTTATTTACCCCAGTAAGCAGTGCTCAAGCAGTTCAATTAAGTACTGTGGTCAAGCAGTTTGAGAAGTCACAAGCAGTGTTTTCCAATTGGCCCGACTTCTCAATATTTGTACCACCACTGTATGGAAGGAGTACGCACTACGCAGGTGCGAAAATCAGCTGATTAAGGATGTTTTTATCGGAAACCAAGCAATCTGAAATAAATATCTGACACATTCAGCAAAAGCATACCTAAATGGACGTATAAATCGAGAATTTGGATTAAATATTCAGGCATAATGGAGGCTATCACGCATTTTACAATGGAAACCTACACGAATATGCTCAATCGCGAGTTGTCCTTGTGCGAATGGGCCCAGGAGCGGTTAGTTCTGGCATGTTGTTTTGTATTTTTTTGTAAATTAATTAATCTACTTTACAGCTTGAGCTTTGGGGCCCTGCTATGGAGTTTCATGAGCGTTTATTTGGATCCCAGCAGCCTCTTTAATCTGTTTATTCCGCTGTGCGGAATCTACAGCCAGGAGCTTCTTACGCACCTCTTGACGGCGCTTAGTCTGGTCAGCACTCTGAACTCCTTCGAGAAATGGTAAGTCAATATTTTCGTATACAAAAATAAATAATAATACCTCATATTGTTCAACAGGATTTATCCCGAGATGCGTCCCTTGTGGTGGCTGCGTGAGCAGTTCGCCGATAACCAGGTGTCCATTAAGCCGCCGGTGGCCTTGGAAAGCCATCCGCTTAGCTGCGAGACAAGCGGCGGCCTGCCCTGCGCCCATTCGATGACTTTCACGGTCTTCGTTCTCATCCTGGCCTCGTTCTTCTTTGTCCACTGCTGGAATCGGTACAGGTCCTGGCACTCGCCCATTTGGCGATGTCTGTTGTATCCCCTAATCGTTGGCTCCGTGGTCTGCATGTGGCTGAGTCGCCTCTACCTGGCCACAGAGTTCTTGCATCAGTGCGTCCTGGGCAGCTACTTTGGCATCAGGCTCCTCAATACCTTCGAGGGCAATGTCAAGTATCTGTACTCACGACCACGTCTCGTCCTGGTGAGTGCAGTTTGCGCCTTGGCAGGATTCGCGGTGGCGGTGTACTTCATCAAGCTGCGCTTCGACATGGATCCCCATTGGTCTGTGCGGCAGGTGAGTTATGTTTAATGGGTTAGCAAACATATCGGACTAATTTGCATTCAATTTATATCTAACAGGCCTTCAAATGGTGTCCCGAGCCCACATATATGCGTCACGAGGCAGGTACAATATTCCTCCTGGCCCGAGACTTGGGTAATCTGATGGGAATGGCTTTGGCTTCACCACTTTCAAAGCTGTAAGGATTTTATATCTGAAAAACCCAAAAATACAGACTTCTAAAACCTCTTTTACAGGCCGACAAAGGATTCTTCATTTTGGCGTAGATGCAGTGTCCTGGGTGCCTTGGAGTTGATTAACTATGGACTCCGCCTGGCCACACCCAAGCAACATGGCCGATTTGCATTCTTGGCCTACGAGTTCTCAAGAAATGCATTCCATACACTGATACTCTTAAAGTACTCAACGAAGTTCTACTAGACTGAGATTAAGTTGTATTATTATGTAAATAAAGAGAAAGAGAGACAGAAAAAACTGTAAAAAATACAACAACTTCCATACAAAGAAAGGCAGATCTCTAAAATTATTTAAGGATATATTAATAGCAATATCTAAGCGCTTACTATGTAGGTTTTTAAGTCCAACCAGTTATGAGGTTACAATTTTCCTTATAAGAATAACATATGTTATAAGACTTTAAATAAATACTTTATTAATTATGAAAGAATATGAGTCACTTTTAGCAACTTACAAAACGTTCTAATCCCATTTTACTTGAATATCTTTTTGGGTTCTTATACACATAAAGATTTTGCCAGCTTTAATTTACATATGCCCAATAATTAGATTAACAAACGGTTATAAACTCCAAGTCCGGGACCACAACTTCCGCCAGTAAGTCTAGGTACTTCTGTTTTCTGTTGAGCATTAGGAATAAAATTATTAATATAAACATTCATAATTAAAGTTATCTTACCATCGGGATTGCCCATCATGAGGTTAGTGTTCTTCTGCGATCGCCGCCTGTCCGAACGGAAGAGGCAGTCCACGGTATCAGCCTCGAAGAAGGCATAGACGACACGCAAGTTGTTGGTGAAGCCGCCGCCATCCTTCCAGGCACTCACAATGACAATGGGATCGCCGTCGCTGATGATCTCCATCTTCTTGGCACAGGTGAGGCCAAAGTGAACCCGAGCATCCACATCGGTGGCATAGTCAGAGCTTGGCTCGGAGGTGTACAGCATGGGCAGGACTCCGCGATGGATGTAGACCCAGCGGGCGGCACGCTCGCAGCGGGTGACCGCTATGATGGGGCAGCGTGGCCTAAACTTGCTGACCAGTGTGGCCGAACGACCCGAGGTGGTCAGCACCAGCAGCAATGTGGCATTGGTCCGCTTGGCCGTCTCCACGGCAGCAATGGCCAGCGAGTGGGCCGCATCTAGCTCACCGCGCACCTCGCTGACCAGATCGGAGAAGAGGTCACGGAACCAGAGCACCTTTTCCGCCTCGCGGCACAGCTTGTCGCAGGTGGCTACCGTCTCATTGGGATACGGCCCAATGGCCACCTCCGCCGAGAGCATGATGCAGTCGGCGCCATCTATGATCGCGTTGGCCAGGTCAAAGCATTCGGCCCGCGTTGGCTGCTGGGCAACGCGCATCGTCTCCAGGAAGTGCGAGGCCACAATCACCGGCTTGCCGGCCTTATTGCACTGCCCCAGGATGCTCTTCTGGGTGATGAACAGCTTGTGGATGGGTATTTGAGTGCCCAGATCCGCCCGCGACAAGAGCAGCCCATCCGCCGCCATCATGATCTCCGTGAAGCGGCTCAGCGCGATCTTGCTGTCCATCTTGGCGATGATCTTGATGTGTTTGCCCTTCTCGCCGAGCACCGCTCGCAGCTCCTTGATGTTCTTGGCACTGCGCACCGCCGAAGCAAAGAGGAAGTCCACATTGGCTTTCATGCTGAATTGGATGTCGAACATGTCCTTCTCGGAGACGGCGGGCAGATCGATCTCGATTTCGGGCAGGATCACATTGCAGTTATTCTTCAGCAGACCACCCTGGATGACCTCGCAGAGCAGCCCGTCCACGCCCACCTCCTTGATGTAGAGCAGCAGCTTGCCATCGTCGATGAACAGCCGGTCACCGGTCTTGGTCAGATTAATGATGTTCGGATAATCCACATAGACGGCCTCCTTGTTGCCCTTGTCGTAGAGATCGCGGTTAATCGAGAGCCTCAAGTTATCGCCGGTGCGCAGGAGCACCTCGGAGTCCAGCAAGCCCGTGCGGATCTGTGGTCCACGAAAGTCCGAGGCAATGGCCACCGTACGTATGTATCCCGTCTCCTTGTGAATCCTCTCTAGCGCCGCATTAATCAGCTCAATGGTCTTTGAGTGCATCTCGTGCGATTCATGGGCGAAGTTCAGTCGGAAGATATTCACGCCCTTCATGATCATATTGTATATGGTCTCGGCATTCCGTGAGCTATGGGATATGGTGGCTATCAGGGAGACCAGGCGCTGATGCGAGGCTGTCTTTGTGATTTCCAGCTCGCAGATGTGGTTCAGCTGGGTGGAGCCCTCCTTGAGCACGGGTTTAGCGGAATACGACATGGTTATAATCAAAATAGGAGGTTTGGTAAGAGAACTGCAGAATTTTGAAGAGACTTTTATACTTTTAAAATAAATTTCACTAGAGTTTATCTAAAGCCTTGTGACATCTTATGAAAAGAGCTTGTGGAAATAGGTTTTAAAATTAGTTTGGCATTTTTATACCCTTGCAGGGTATTATAATTTTAGTCAGAAGTTTGCAACGCAGTGAAGGAGTCATT
>JAEIIU010055749.1:0-20953 GCA_018874675.1 Drosophila baimaii
ATGACTCCTTCACTGCGTTGCAAACATCATGGCAAAACTATAATACCCTCTGCAAGGGTATAAAAAGTGGAAAACTGGGGGGCTCGCCCTGTGTGTGTGTGTGTGTGTGTGAAAAATTTTCTGTTTATGCTCACATTTCATTTGAACGTGAGTTTGTTTGTTTGCCAATTTGAAGTGCTAAAAAGTCGGTGGCTGAAGAGGGCCAAGGGGATGAATGGCATGGCATGTTTGGGGAAGGGGACACTCTGATTGCAATTTGTGCTGAGTGTGCGGAAAAGGAAATGCCAGAAAGGAGGTTGCCCTCCTGCAATCCTGGCTAAGCGGGCAAAGCCACTTGTCATTGCAAGGATGGCATTACACATGGGAGCACAAAGTATCTTTACCAAAAAAAATATATACATATAAATATTTTTAATGTATAAAATATATAGTAAACTATTTACTCCATTTCTAGCAGCATTATTTGGTTAATAAAATAAAATTAATAAAACAAAGTCCTAAGAAATTTCACATTGATTGGCCATAAAATTGCACTGACTTTTCTCTCTATTTTTCCAAGTCTTTTTTTTCGGTCGTTCGATTCCTGTCTAACCCATTTATTATCCCAAAGAGCTACCACTCAACCTATCCATTGCTGAACAAAAAAAAAATCTGTTCTCATCAGTCTGATTTCGCGTGTCCGCGTGTCCATGACAATTGCCCAGTCAAAATGGGGGCGTAACCGGGCATGTTGCACCGAGAGCTTCAACTGGGAATTTGCCATGGCCCAGACGAAGTCTCCAGTGATGGAGATGACGATGACGATGATGATGATAATATAATGATGATGACGACGAGGCAAAACTGGGCAGTCAGCGCAAGCACGAGCAGAACCAAATCTCCATGGCGATGCCCTTGAGTGATCTATGCAAAGCACTAGGCGGATCGCAAAATCCAAGATCGGTGAATCGCTCGGATCGATGGTGATCGTGGTTATGCTGTTGGTTACAGCCAAATGAAAGGTAGCCGTTGCCAGTAGCTTCTGGTAGCCGACTAGTCATCAAAACTGGGAAATTAGCATAGACAGTTTCCAAGCCAGCCATTGCCAAAGTGCGTAGAAAATCATGAAAATGGCTACTGGAGTGGCCAACAAGCCAAGGCACGATGCAGATGGAAGATGCACAGGGGGAAAAGGTTTTAGGTTTTCTAGAAAATTAATATTAATATTTTTTTTAATCCAAAATGCTCTTAATTAGGTATGGCGGAAATTATCGACTTATAAATACTGCTATCAATATTTTAACTTTACAATATATGTGAGATAAATCGATACTTTGTGTAAATATGTTAAAAAGGTTTTAGGTTTTCTTGAATAGGAATAGTAATACCTTTTTTTAATACGAAATATAATTTATTAGAGATAGCTGAAAATATCTTTATATAAATAATGCAATTGATATTTGAATTATGCAATATTTAATTTGTTTGATATTTTTCGATAATATCAATAATTTAACTTTATGAACGATATTAAAAATTAGGTATAGTTTGCGATATATTTATCAATATATATTATGAAACAATTTCTCTCTTTAAAATTTCTAATAAGAAAATGTAAAACATCAAATCCATCTATGAGGAAATCAGGAAAGCTATGTTTTTCCTTCGATTAAATTTAGTTTTATAATTTCCACATAAAATACATTATTTCTCACCGTGCCAAAGTCTCGGCCTCAAAGCCAGCGGCATTAATTTCATACAATTAATGGAAATTATATGAAATTATGAGTGGAACATTGAAATTCCTTGCGAACATCACCCGGGACAACAAACCAGACGAAATTCACTGCCGCCCGCCTTCAAAAAAGGAAAACTCTCGCACTAACCTGGGTGGCAATTCCCCATTTGAACACAAGCGAGAGGCCCGGGCCAAATGAAAGCAAATTAAATTTTTCACTGTCTTCTTAATTGAAACATTAGCCAAACATTTTAGCTAGCTCACTCCTCCCTCCCTGCCGTCGCCCCACGCCCCTTCGCACTCCTCTGTTCATTTACATTCAAATTAACTCGTAATGAAAACGAGTCGGGAAACTTTGACTTCGTTGTTTTCCGCGGGGGTTGTGGCATTTAATTAGTTGCTCTGATTGTTGCCCCTTGTTTATTACTATTTGCTGGCCATTTCTTCTTCTTCTCGGCTTAGTCAGTTACATTATCCACGCCCAAGGATCTGGTTAACGATTCTGTTTGTTTTGACACTCGTTTGATGTTCATTTGGCAGCCATTTGATGACATTTAGTTACCTATTCGATTGAATGGGACAATGAAAATAAGGGGGGTGGCAAACTGACCTTTTGGAAAAGCTGTGGAATGGAAAACAATGTCGTCACTGTATTTAATGTCGCTCTGTGGGGTTGAAGCTTTGTTTATTTACTTATTTATTTGTTTACTTATTTAGTTTGCAGACCGTTATGGCATCAAAATAATGAATAAATAACTTACATAATGTTTAATGAGGCAATGAGTCTTCAAAAGCTTACTATTTCTTAAATTTATTTGGGTTTTTAAATAATTTACCTAATTCTCCAATTTAAGGTAATTAAAATGGTAAAACTTTCTCTCTAAATACATTAAATTTAATACATTTTATTTAAAGGCCATATTATAATGACAAATAAATAAATGTATCATTAAATTTAAAGCTAAGCAATATATATATTGTTTTATTGCCAAAAATATATGTTAAAAAAATGGGGCCAAGTTTTCTGTTATACATTTTAGCTTCCTTATAAAACTGTTTTTCACAAGCGTATAAAATACATATTTTATATGAGTTTATGCGAGGTTTAACGTTCTGCTTTTTCAGCTCCAGAGTTTTCTCCCTAAAAAGGTATTTTATGTCATAAATTTCTTAGTTTTTTATTATAAACTTTTATTACTTCACTTTTACCTTGGAAAATTGGTAATTGGATTTTTTTATAATGTTTAGTTTTGTTTGTAATTTCCAAACTGCATTTTTTTTAATCTAGTAGAGACCCCTTCTCAAAGATATTGTTAAATTAAAAATACCCCTAGCGTTGTCATTGCTACAATTCTCGATTGCACTTGCCACAACCCGTTCCCACCCCTTCCCCCAGAAACCAAAAGAGACCACACCTCACGACGCCCCTGCTTTTCCTTAACCATTTCCATCGGGCAATCTCAATTTCTCCGGGGCGCAATGTTGCCGTGGCAAAAAGAAAACACAAAAACAGCAACACGTGCCCCTTTTAATTAAAATAAATAAATAGGCGCAAACACATAAATAAACAGAACACCGACGACCCAGCCAGCGTGGAATATGGAACTACAATACCAAATAGAGATGATGATGGTGATGGAGACCTTCTCAGTTTCTCTGTCAAAAATTCTCTGGGTCTCTGGGTAGTATTCAATTTCATGCATTTATTTGTAAGAGCGGGTTGTGCCCCGGGCGTAGCCAAAATCGATGGGAAGGGGTGAGTTTAACCCCCCTCCCGGTAAAAGTACATATTATTGTCAGAGGCTCACGAGTTGGGGGGCGCCTTGAGCTATGTTATGGCTTTTTTGTACGCCTTATTTCTTCTTTGTGAAACGTGCGCATTCGAATTTGAGGCGAATTATTATTTAGGAGAGAGACGCAAAACGTTTCTCGGAATAAAACATTTCCAACGACTTAATTTTTGTATACCGCAATTTGCATGTGGAATAAATCAAATGTATAAAACGCATATAAAAGACTTGAGATACACACCCCCAATGCCCCAGACATGAGTTATGGGTTAAGGTGGAGCTGGAGCAGGAGCAGGAACAGTAGCCTTTTGTCTGGCCGGGATTATGACCATTTATTTGCCTGTCCGCCTTGTCCCGGAAAATACGTACATACGTACTCCTGTCCTGGTCCTGGCCAATACACTCCTGTGGTTGGGCGAAAGTTTCGGCCTAAGGCGATTTTCCTCGGTACAAGAAATCCAAATCAATGAAGACTTTGCCGCACAATGGAGCGGCATTAATAGAAAGAGTCGAGAGCTAAGGCCTGCACCCATTTGGCTTCCAGTTTTTGGCTTTTTGGGGACGAGTTCTTGGCTTTGGCTTCCCGAACTTTTGCTCGGCGCCCTTTCATGGATTATGCATCGCTTAGCTCGAGGAAAACTTTCTCAACCAACTCAAATTATTTATTACTAATTGAAGGGATGTCGCTTCTTCTTGGCCATGACTTTTGCTGCTTTGGCTTTTAATTCGATTATTTTGTCGGAAAGCATTTTCCACACAGAGTTCAATTTGTCAAAGTTAATTAAACCGAGTTAAGAACTTTATTGAGCATTTCCTGCTCGCAACAAATGAAAACCAATCAAATTTAATGCGAAATCGCTGCAAAAGGAGGCAGGGATGGTAAATGGAGATGGAGAACTTAAAATACCTATATATCTGGGCAGCGGCCATTGGGCAAGACATAATAATAATTTATGTTATGGCAGCGCCAGGAGATCTGCAAACGATATATGCAAGCCCCCATCATGCTCACCGACATTTCCTTTGGATACACTATCTGGGGGGATCTAGGGTGTTTTGGGGAAATTTGGAATAATCGCAAAATATATATTTTAAACATCCAAAATCATTATTTTTACTTGAAAGATACTTCTACAATATTTTGTAATTTCCTAAAATCAAATATTTATTTGAGGAAAAGCATGGAAAATATTATTAAATAAACCAAAGTACTTTAAGTCCTTGGATTATTAATTTCTTCAATATAAACTTCAATAGTTTATTGTCTTTTACTCTTTTCAGAAGTTCGTCTACAATATTTAAGAAAAGAATAATAATTTAATCAATATTCCTGATTATGTACCCTTAAGCTGTATGTACATCCTGCTGCCCTCTTGAGTTTAACATTAATTTATTCACTGACTTCAGGGTATTCCGGCTTCTTTTTCGCTGATCCGTTCCCTACTTCTTAATATTTTTCATATAAATGCACAAGTTTTTGATTGATTCAATCAAAACGAAGCAAAACGCAAACGGCGATCAAGAAGTGGACTCGAAGCTAAAGCTAAAGCAAAGTTGGAGGCATCAGGTTTTCTGCATGCCTGTCACGTAATTTATTGATTTAGCTCTTGGGAATACGAGCGACTGCTCGTGGATCGTGAAAAATGAAATGTTTGCCACTGCCAGCAGCAGAAGCAGCAACTCAAAAAGGGGACACAGAGAGAAAATAGTGAACAGTATTATCCTATAATCCAGATCCGGATAATTAAAACTCTTTTATTACCATATATATTTGATGTATTTATTTAGTAGAAAATATCTTTACTTTTTAAAGGGTATTTAAACTTATTTCCTTCGGATAATGTAGGTAACAGAGAGAAGAGAGTATCTAGGAAACCATAAAATGTTTATTATCTTTAGCAACATCATCAGGCAAGTCGATTTAGCATGTCCGTCCAGTCTATCAGCTATGGAGCTATCTAGATTGATCTTTTCTTTACCTATCATTCCGTAATTTGAGAGCATTTCATCAACAATGATATCGTGCTGCTAAGACAGTGAATTGAGAAAAGATCTGAGGTTTATAATATAATATAATAAATAGATATAAAACCAACATTTAAGGGGGTGCTGTGAATTGCATTTGTGAAGTTTTGAAATCAAATTAATTGATAAAGAGTAACGCATAAACATATTTATTTTAGTAAATTATTCTAGTAAAATTCACAATCTTTAAAGTCAATCTATAACACAATATTATTAAATCTATATATAAAAATATATAAATATAAATATATAAATTTATTACGATCTATAGGGGCTGTTTGGTTTGATAATTCAACTCCGCAACTTTCACAAAAGCCAAAGAAATAATGTATTTTAGTTTTGAATACAACTTTATAACTATTATATAATTTTCAAACCTATTGGATAGTGAATTAGTGATTGTCGAAATGTTTTTTATTTGTAGTTAACTCAAACAAATTTGCGTACCCAATACCCATAGGCTGTAAGGTTATTAAATCTTAAAAAAGTGACAAATAATCTGCATTTTCTTACACTCCTATAGTTATATGTACTAATATTTTCTCTGTGTGTATCACATTGACTAACTGGCATGATGGCTGACCGAACTGGACTGGGGCTGATTGGTTGTCGATCGATTTGGCTGCCGGCCAGACAAATTCAAATGCATTGGCCCCGATCTGTGAATGCAACTGCTGCTTCGGGAGGCGGTTCGTGTGGAATCAAGGGGTTGAGGGAGGTGCCGAGGGGATCGCAGGCACTTACGCATGTACGCCTCAAACGATACACAAAACTTGATCATCGGCGGGCACAGCGATCATCGATCAACAGACAGACACATCCCATTCCATGCCATCCCATCCCGTACCATGGCATCCTTTCAGACAGCAAGATAATGGCCGGCTTGCCATTTTGCATTTTTGCATTTGTAATGAAACTGAAAACCAGAATGAATTGTAATTTGTTCGGAATCAAGCTGAATCAAACAGGAACATCCATCCATCCATCCAGCCAGCCAGGCCTCCTCCTCCTTCTTCTCCTCCAGCGCATCCTCCTCGGTCAACAGTCCAAGTCCCAGTTTCGAGGCCGAGATATAAGATCAACAGCCAGCCAGACTGAAATTACAATTCAGGATGTTTCGAGTGGATGGGGATAAGGTTGAACATGGGCATGAGGATGAGGTGGGAAGAACTTGATAGCATTGAACTTGGTCTGGGAGGGAACAGTGGTACGAATTAGAGATTTAAGCGAAATAATAAGCTGGGAAGATATGAATTTTTATTGTTTTTTATTTTATTATTATATTGCGAAAGACTTCTTTGATGCTTATTTATTTCTTACGTTTTTTTAGTTATACAAAAGTAAAAAATTGGCTTACATTGCCCCAGACTCCCTGTCAAATGTTTTTCGACTCGAAAAAATAACAGCTGATTTTAGATTCGAATTACAGCGGATGCATAAGAGTCCAGCATCACAGCTGATTTCATTGGTATGCATTTTAACAGCACAATTTGGTGCTTAACAGCACTCTATTATTTTTGTATATTCGGATAAGCGGACTTGCTTTACGGAAAGTTTATCTGGTGATTATCTTTTCCGGTCAGATAGCTGGCAGGGGACTTTAACAGTTAAGGTAGATTTTTATGAAAATCTATATCTTCTGAAAAATGAATTTAAATAGAAAATATATACTATATATTTGTGTACGAATTTTGCAGGATTTATTAACTATAATTTTTTTATTTTATACTTAACAATTAGTGTTTGTTTTTTTATTCTTCAATTTTCAGGTTTAGATTCATTTTTCCACATGTGCACATACTTATGTCGTTTTTTATTTTGCTGGAAGAATATATTGATTTAAGGGTTTCCTAATTGCTCTTTTAAATAAAACCTTCCAATTTAGAAAATCCATGCTTAAGAGCAACTTTTCCTATCAACATTTTCAACGACCCCCGACCCACTGTGCCTTGAACCCATTTTTTGCAGCCTTCCCCACAGATCGCTTCCATTCGCTCGCTCTTCATCTTTGGCTGGCAATTCGTATGTAAAATCGCGCATTTTCAACTGTTATCAGAGCCACTCTGCGGAGCCCCAGATCATCTCGCACTCACGCAGTGGCGATCTCCTCCCCAATAAACCCCTCTTACCCCACCGCTCCAACCGAAGAAACTCCACCGAAGCCAGAAGGCAACGCAAATGGCAATTTAAGTCATTTTGTTTTCTGCCCGCTTCTTTTTTTTTGCGTACGATTTTTTCGAGTTTGGAGTTGGAGTTGCAAGGCGAATTCAAAATGGTTTAATATTATGCACAAATCGGGCGAGTTGCGTAGTAAATTATGGGCCATTAACCGGGTAACAGACGGGTAACAGGTAAAAGCGGGAGGGAGGTGAGAGAGAGAGGGACTGCCGGGTTTTACCTGTACACGGGCCCCGGGTAATCAAATTTTGTGTAAAAATGGCAGCCGGCCTTTGGGTGTAAAAAATATGGGGGGGGGGAGGCGTAGGAAAATCGCAGCAGCACTTCCAGGGAAATGCGTGTGCTACCTGAGGGAAAGCCATCTAGGAAAAAAGAGACAGGGAAAGGCAGCCGAGTAGAGCTCTGCCTCGGGACAGCTGCTCCCGATGAAACGTAAAGAGACTAATTTAAAAATCTTCTCCTTTGGCCTTCCAGCGATCAGTCAGCCTCAGGATGTGGCCGCTACTTCTTCTCCTGCTTGCCGCAGTCGCTCCCTCGCTCCAGGATAATGCCACAGCCGCGATCGTCAGTAGTTATATGACCAAGGCGGGCTGTGAGGCTCTGATCAAGGACCCAAATCTTTGCGAATGCCAGGATCAGGAGATCAAGTGCGAGAACCTGCAGCTGCTCAGCGACAATCTCCAGCTATATGGCATCAGTTGCACTATCTTCGATGCCCGCGGCTTCGGCTATATACCGCCGCTCAAGGTGGGCAATATCGAATCTCTGATCATCAAAAACTGTGCCATACCCAATGCCCAGAGCATCAAGTATCTGCTCAGTAAATTGGGAGTATCCAACTACACGGAACTGGAGATCTTCAACTTTTTCGATCCCAAGAAGAACGATCGCGGAGAGGTTCTGCAGCAGTATTACACGGATCACGAGAGCCTGAAGAAGGTCTCCATCATAGGCTACAAGTCGCCGCTGCCTGCGAATTTCTTGGAGAATCTGCCAGCTTTGGAACAGCTTTCCTTGAAGGGTAGCAGCGATCTGCCCGGCACCATCTTGCATCCCCTGAAGAATCTCACCCATCTGAGTATTGTGGTCAAGAATTTGGGCAAGATCTCCGGTGAGATCTTCGCCAAGCAATCCAAAGTCCGGCATCTGATGATCGATTGTGATGCCAAGAATAGCAGTGTAGAGATGTCCGCCTTTGGGCCACAGGATCTCTGGCACATGACCGCTCTGGAGTCCGTGGAGCTGTACAACTGCGGTGATAATGTGCCGACCGAGCTGTTTTGGATGTCCGATCAGTTGGCCTATATCGGCATAAGGAGCAACATCAGCTATCTGAGCAAGGACTTCCTTAAGTCACAGAAAAAGCTGCTCACCCTGAGATTGGAGCGCAACAATATAGCCAGGTTGCCCGATCAGCTGTTCCACAATACCCCGCTGCTTTTGGAGATACACTTGGCCTACAACAATTTGGATCGCATTCAGAGGTGAGTTGTGGTGACCCTATGTTTAACCAGAACAACCCCTGATTAATGGTATTTCTTCCAGCGGTCTCTTCGACAAGTTGAGAAACCTTCAGGTTCTCAATTTGGAGCACAATCCGATAACGACAATTGCCCTGAATGCCTTCACTCCCATACCCACGGCCCATATCTATGTGGGCAAGCTGTTCAAGGCGGCGAAAGGCAATGCCGCCGTCGACTGGGCACGATCCACGAATGCCACCATCTGCGAGGAGGAGTACATCTACGGGGTGTGCATCTACTGCAAGCGCGATGAGTATCTGAACCATTTTGCCGACTCGGAGAACTGCAACAAACCGAATCCCAAGGCCAAGGATGTGCTGGCCAAGAAGGCCTACGAGAATCAGCTCAAGGCGATGCCCACTCCCTCCTCGACAAGGACCAAGGAATGTGAGTAATCTGCAGATACAACTTCTATATACCATTCCGGCGAATTTTCCGCCAATAATTTATATTAAATTTGACAAGCGACTACCAGGACGATGACTCCCCTCACCGACATACACACACTCAGACTGGGCCAAATTGAAAACGAAATAAAAAGCAGAAAGCACAGAGCAGAAAGCACAGAGCAGAAAGCGCATGAAATACAAACAATATTAATATTTGTTGCTCGCTTTCAACGGGGCGCGCTGTGGCGATGATAAGAAAAGAAAGTTGGGTGCGAAGTCAACAAAACATTTTCCTATATAAATCATGAACGAAAACAATTTATCTTTTGATTTGTAGCCAAGGGGTGGTGGCTTGCTACCAAATTGAAAGAAAAAAACTTTTTTTTCCGGGGTGGAGAGAGAGAACAACATGTCAAATGTAATAAGGCCTAATGTTGTCTTCCCTTTCTGTTTTCTGGGAGGGCTGCTGAAATGGTTTGTAAGTGAAAGTCGGATGAGGAGAATCAAGTGAATTATATGCGGGTAGCGGAGGGGCGAGGCGAAAAACATTTCAGATTGCTATCATTTATGATAAAAATAAAAAAAATACGACATCTGACAGAAGCAACAGGGAAGTAAGAAACTCATGAGGAATGATGCTCCGGTGTGTTATGCAAATCACATCTGACATTTGTTATTGTTCATCTAACATGTTAAACTCCATAGGGGTGAGGGGTGAGGTGGTGCTCCCACAGTGCTGACATCTCATAAATGTCAAGGATATCACATGTTCAGTCGCAGTGGGTTGCCAGCGATGAAAGTAGAGATTGAACAGCAATCAAATGTAAATTGCTATAAATGGAAATTGAGTTTCTTGGGGTGGTATAAAGCGTCCTCTAAGCGTTCCAAAATGGGTGCTTAAAATAATCTAGGGGAAGAGGCATTTCTGGGGGCAGGAAAACGAAGTAAACACCTATGGGAATCTCTTGAAAGTGTAACTTAATTACAATCTATAACAAAACTAACAAAATAAAAGCTTCAAGAGTAGTATGACTTAGCATATAAAAACTGTAGAGCCTGGAACTTAATATGAGGGATCTCTTTACTCCCAGCCCTAACCCCTCGTCAACTGTCACCTATTTTAACCACCTAATGGGTGGTATCTTCGTATGCCCCCTTCTGCCCTATTTGTTTTCGCATTCTTCCACTGTGGGCCACTGGCCACTGGCCACTTTGATGCGCTTTAATGCAGGCCATAACTCATGGCCTCACTTACTCAGTCAGTCGTCCGTCGGCGGGCTTCTAATCTCAATTTGCTGTTTGAGTTGCCACTAATAAAACGCACGACAAACTGACACCGCTGGAATCGAAGTGAAGTGAACCACTGAACCACTCTGGGACGCGACGCCACCACCAACACCATCCACACAAGCATTTGTGCCTCCGCCGATACACGACATTGGATTTGGGTATCTTTTGGGTTTATTTTTTTGGTTTTTCGTTGAGGCTTTCTGCGTTTCCGATAGACATAATTTGTCGGGGCGTGAGGTGACACTGGGCACTCAGTTTGAGGTTCAGAAGAAGGGGTTTTTTAGGAGGTGAAAGAAATCAATATTTAATGGAAAGTGGGAGATGAAGTATTTTACCGATTTGAAGAACATTTAAGCGGGCTCTAAATTGAAGCTTAAACCTCAGCCAATATTCTCCCAATATCTTTCTTAAACCCCCTTGAAAACCCCCCCTAGATGAGCCCCTGCTCACAACTGACCAGGGACAACAACTGGGACGTCGGCCATCCAAGCCCCGTGATCCTGATACTGCCAATGCGACTGGCTCTCCACAAATGCAGCTTTTGTACTACTCGTATCTGGCGGATACATTTCAAAGCAATGCCAACTGGCCTGCGTTTATCGCTTGGTAGCCCCGCAGACAAAGAGACCCACGGACAGGGGCCAGATACAAACCAGAGGGGCCCAAGCGCAGAAACAAACAGAAACAGAAAAACCCGGGTGAGGAGCCGTGTGCGAAATTTATGGGCATCAACGTTGAATTTGAAGCGGGATACCAGTCGCCCAGTCTCAGTCCCAGTCCCAGTCCAAGTCCAAATCCCAAAACCCTGGCCTCCAGTCGCCGGAGCTGACTAGCTCTCCCAGTGGCTGGCTTGGCATTTGTAATGCCTAAATGCTTTGGCGAATTGATTTTTGGTGTAAACGATGTGCAATTTTAATGGATTGTGCTGCCAGATAAGCCAAAGGAGGTGGTCTCTGTCCCTCTGCCCCCCTGCCCCCCACACACACTCCGCACATACAGTGGACCCAACTTGGAGGACGCGATGCGATGCGATCCGTGGCTTGTCGTGTGTCGTTTAATTGAATTTGTTTTGATTAGTTGTGTGTGCAGCTTAAAGTCCGCTCTTCACTCCCTTTGCTGGAATTTTAAACTCACTCAAAAAACAGTGAAATAAAAACAAGAAGGGATAAAAACGAGGCAAGCCTTGAGGCATTTTGGCGAGTTTGCCCCGCAAAATTGACATTGTTCATAGTCATAACATGACGGAAAAATGTCAATTTAAATATTTGCAAATATTTTAACAAGGCATGCCCCAGCAGCGCTAATTTCGCATGTGCGAAATAAAAATTGTGCACATTTTTTTGCAAGCCAACAGAAACAACAAAAAAAAAACACACGGCTAAGAACCCCAAAAAAGTTGCAACAACTTTTTTAATTAATTAAGGGAAATGATAACGACAACGCTGGCGGGGGCCAACGAAAATATTATGCACAAATTTTGGGGAAAAGAGTATTTTTTGTGAGTCAAGAAAATGTGAAAAATGTTTGTGCTGCCAAAAGGTTAACATGGTAGAAGGGTTTGTGTCATAAAATTCATTTAGCTAAAGGTATTTTTAACCTCTTTTAACCCTTTTTTAGCTACTATAAATAAGTACATATTTTTATTTATTTTATTAATAATAATGAGATTTTGGTTTACTTCAGGTTCTCAAACACAATTTAATAGGAAATGTTTCAGTTTTAAGCCAAGAAACTTGATTAGTTTTTAAGGGTGTCTCTGAATTCGAACTTGGGAATTTTAAGTGCACTTCCTGTCACAATTTTTAACGTTTAATTTAAGTAGAGGCTAGAAGTGGGTCATAAAATGTTGTGATACATTTTAAATACTTAATATACAAACCACATTTAAAGTAAAAAATAAATAATTATAATATTATAAATTATAAAATATAACTGACCTGCAGAGTAATATTTTTCCTTGCTTTTCGCTTTCCAAAAATATTTACTAGCTCCATAAACTTTAAATTGCTTTAAGAAAAATCCTTTGGAATCTCTACACACGCCTGCAAATTGGAAATGCCCCCCAACCCCGGGGGAAACTCAAATTGCAAACTTCATTCAGAAGTCAATTAGACAGTGAGAAACCAAACACAGAACTGCCATATAGCCCCCTTGGGGGTCAATTTTGAAATCTCAATTGGATGTGCCGGCAGTGCACAGTTAACTTGTTGATTTTGGCCTCAAAAAGGGGTTAAGGCCCCACCCCATCAAATACGAAAGAGAGGGGCTTAAGTCCCAACCGGAAATCTCGGCTGAATTTCAATTGTTTATGCGTAAAAGTCAATTTGTGAGCCGAAATTCGAGTCCAAGGCAATTTGTGTGTATATGTTGTGTGTGTGTGTGTGTGTGTGTGTGTGCATTTCCATTAGAATAAGATTGACAGCTAAGCTGGGGGAATGTGGCGGGAAAGTGCAAGTGGGTTCGGAATTTAACAATGGGGATAATATCCCTATGCACTTGCACTTGCACTTGCACCGACCGATAAGGTTATGCACTTGGCTTGTGGTTTTCCAAATCTAATTGAATTTAATTGACTCGGTTTCTGAGGGGGAGTCTGTGTGTGCGCCCCTTCGCATATCGGGTTGGGGTGGCTTTTGGAATCCGGGGGAAATAGCCGCCTTAAAGTTGGACTTTAGCCGGGCGAGCAAATGTGTTGCATGACTTCCAGCTTGGCCCAAGCCCCGCCGCAGTTGGTAGCAGTGAAAAATTGCAGCTGTCAGCGTTGGCCAGAAAAATGATTTGTTGATTTTGTTTTGTGGGTTTGAGTTGAGGAGCTGCTGCTGCTGCTGCTCCGTGGGGTTGCATAAATCATAAAACGCTTTACATATTGCATACATATTGGATGCATTTTTCGTGTATGGCCGTGTATGCAATTAAAGTTAATATAAATGTCTAGTAATTATTGTGTCTGCCGCAGCGGGACCGGCTTAAACTTATAATTCACTCAACAAGCTTGCCGAAAACGTATCTAATTTAATAATCTTGCCACTTTTTTTCAGATCCCGCGAAGGAGGCGCAGCCCTAAGTTCCAGGAGGCGGTTCGCTAGAATTTTACGCATCAGTACTAGCTAGTATATATGGATTTATGAATTGTTTATGTATGCAACACATTAAAGAGATTAAAATAAACTGAAAAATTAATTAGATTAAGCGAAAAATGCAAAGTGTTTATAATCTGGCTATTATTATTATTATTACTTGTTTGTTTCGTGAGTAACTTTCATCAGAGTTGGAATTAACTTTAATTATACTATTTCAGAAAGGTTTTATTATGATAACTATAGCTAGGGATGGCAGAAGATAATCGATGTAGTATCGATATTTACACCATAAATTTGATATATCTAACTGAGCTTTTTTGGAAGAAAATATAAGGAACTAATCCAAATGTGGGTTTAAAAATGTTTTAAATATATCTTTAATAAAAAGAAATACAAATATCAGATTATATTTTGATATTATCGATAATATCGATATTTTAACATTTAAAGCGAGCAACTTTCATCAGAGTTGGAATTAACTTTAATTATACTATTTCAGAAAGGTTTTATTATGATAACTATAGCTAGGGATGGCAGAATATACTCGATGCAGTATCGATATTTGCACGATAAATTTAATATATGGAACTGAGAATTTTTGGAAGAAAATATAAGGAACTAATTAAAAAGTGGGTTCAAAGATGTTTTAAATATAGTCTTTATAAAAAGAAAAATAATTCAAAAATAAACTTTCGGATAAAATTTCGATATTATCGATAATTTCGATATTTTAACATTAAATGCGATATTTTGCGTTACTTAAGATTTTATTATATCAATTTTTGGTATGATATTGAGCGCGATATTATTGTCTATATATCATATCAGACTTATCCTCTCGATATATGTATATGCTTGCTTAGCCACATTAACTACCAAATAGCCCCCGTGACATTAGTTAATATCCTTTTGCAATCAAAGCTATTAGCCCGGCAGAAAACCAAACGAAATACAATAGCATTCCATTTGCCATCGAACAACAGTGGCAGCGAATGGAACTAATATTTGCCAAAAATGCCAAAACAAAACGGACTGGCATATAAAATCACAATAAAACAAAACAATGCGGGAACAACAGTCAGGAGGACACGGGGCCAAAGGATCCTGGACGCCCCAAAGGCGTCTATTGTGTTGGCCCTGGGTGTGAGGGCGGTGTTCACTGGCGGTGTGGGGACCTTGGTATTCGAACTAAAAAGCTTTCTCCAGTCTCTCGCGAGTGTGTGTGTGTGTGTGCAATGTGTTTACATGGTGATTTTTTGCCGGCACGCGATATCCTTTTTGCCGTCGCCCCGAATGTTTACCCTCCACCTTCTCTGCATTTTATTTCTCTCGCACTGTTTGCTCCTTTACGGGCTGTCTGTCATGTATGTTTGGGGGGGAACTATGAAATGCCCTGGCGGCAAACATTCAACTATTGTTTGCACTAGCGTTGGTCCTTTACAGCTTTTCACATAATTGTTGGCGCTGCTTTGTCCATCAGACAAAGGCGAATAACACCAAGGAACAGCAGCAGCAATAATAACAACATTTGTCGTTAGGTATTTATTTGGATTTATGACCAATACGCTGGTGAAACAAAGTTAATTAGGGAAACGGAGTGGAGTATATTTATAGAGATAAATAAATTTTTACGATAAACCCATAAAATAACAAGGTTTACAAATTTAAAAACCTTTGTGTAACATTTACTTAAAATTAAAGTAAAGAAACGTATTTTAAAGATCCCCAAACGCACTACGGGACCTCTAGAACTAACGACTTTGCAGAGGATGACAATTAGTGAGGTTTTTGTTGTATTTTTTCGCGGTGAGAGTAACAGAATGCCGACTACTTATTGGATCCGTTTTATTGCGTTCTAAACAATACAACCCTCTTAATATTTAGTGCACTCTGAAAGAATGCTGTTATTAAACACCAGTTCTTTATTTAGTATAGCTTGAAAGTATCCAAATACAGCTTAAAACGGTGGCTTAACTATTCTTAAAATGTACCGCCCAAAAGTATGCTTTAAAATATAGATATAAATCCATTTTCAGTTCTAAATGACATCAACGAATAGTTCAACACAGTGTCACTCTGCTACTCCTGCTCCCTTTCACCAGTAAAGGGAGAGCGTATAATTCGTTTAGCTATTTCATGAAATTTTTGTTTTAAAATGTTGTTAAAATATTGTTATTGTACAAATTGTTGTTATCGTAAAAAACATGGTTGTTGTAAAACTTACAGTTGTTGTTGTAGGTAAAGGCAAGATCCCCAATCTTGACTTGATTAAATCTATGTCTTTATTATAACAGTTTATAAAGCTACTGTAACAAAATGCTAATAGGCTCCGAATTTTTTAGAATATACACAATGTATTACACATATGTACATACATATGTTCATATGTATACCGTTTCAAAGCTGACATATTTTTCATGTATCAAAAACACACCATTTTGGCGAAACTTCACCAAATTTAATGTACAATTTCCAGAAAACTAGGAAGTGAATAGTCATTTTTTTATGTTATTTATTGGTGTACTTAAAAAGGTTAACAATAAAAGAAATATTATACAGTTGCTTTTTTGGCAGTTAACTTTCCCGATTATCTTACTTGTTTCAAAAGTTATTAATTTTGCAACGCAAAAACTCAAGTGCCCCCTCAACCTTGCGACGGAACATTGCAACTGCAGGAGGTGTCCGCCGTCCGCCGTCCGCTGTCCGCTTCATGTCTTCATTGCTGGATGCAAACAGCAACGGCAAACACAGCCAACACAGAGACTGAAACAGAAACAGAACCACCGGCGGTGGTAATTTATGCACGCACATGCAGCTGGCTGCATTTTTTGCAAGGCCTCTCCGCCGTTACGTTACATTGTTGCATGTTGCCGCCTTTTTGGGGCGTTGTCGCCACAAATGTTGCAGGTGCAACAAACAGCAGCACGTGGCATGTGCAACAATGATGTCAAACAAAATATGCAGTTGCAAATCTAACGTGGTCGAGGGGTGCTCCGGTGTGCCCAAACAGATACATTTCGGGCTTGATTGGGTTGTCACCATGGCGGTAGTGTCTCCTGGCTGGAAATTTTTGAATGCCTGTCGGTGGCATTTTTTTGCGTTATTTCGGTAAAGAATTTCAAGAATATGTTTGGCTTGATAAATCGGTTTTTAGGCAAGGAATTCACTTGTGAAATAGGTCAAGGAATGGGGAATCTATTAAAAAATATTTATTATGAACAAAGATCAATATTTATAATGCAACAGGAAATGTTTTGAAATTAAATAAAGGATACAAATTAAATTAAAATAATTAAAACCTGTCTTTGCAAGCAAAAAATAAAATAAAAATATATTAACAACGTAGAAAATAAATTTAAAAAATAAGGATATAATTAAAAACATTTAACAGAAATGTATATCACCGAAACAGAGACATTTTGACCTTACCTAAGTAGCCTGCAAGATCATCCCCTAAAATTTAACGTTGCCTATTTTAGGGTGTCTCTTTCTACCCTCCGTTTTGTGCTATAATTCCCAACCGCTTCTAGCTCAAAACAAGTAGAGAGGCCCTTGACGGAGGTTAGGAAGTTACTCTGGTTTCTATTCAATTGTCGAATAAATCTTTCGCCTTTTACTAAAGATTTCCGTGGATAGGAACACTCTAATGAGTCTAAACTGAATTTTTTGTAAGTGCCCTAGAGTCCATTCTTGGGGCCATAAATAATACATTTGAAATTAAGCTTTAACATTAAGAAAGTGGGAACTTTATATGGATTTTCCATATATATTCCTAACAATATTATTTATTTTATTATTGTGCTAAACATTTATATAAAGATAGGTACATATATTAAAATATATTTTATGCGTTCATGTATGTATAGTTAATTAATTTAATTATTATAAAATGTATCAAATAAGTCAACCTAAAAGCTATCTTAAATTTACACTTTCAAGCACATTACCTTAATTTACATTTATCCAAACTACTCAGTAAGACCTTCCCCCAATTATAAATATTTCCACATTAACCCAATCGTCTAATATTGACTTGGCCCAAACCGCTCAGCCATTTAGCCGGGCTTTAAACAAATAGCCCAAAGGACAACCGGGCCAGCCGTCGAGTTACGACAAAAACACATGAATAATGCAGGGCATTTACCGCATTGACCACGCCCACTCATCAATCGCCCCCTCCCCAACGCCTAAGCATCGAAATTAGCGCAAACAACAATTAAAAATGCTTGAATGCATTTAATTATTTTGTTGATTGTTACAACAAATATATGTATGTATGTATGTTCAAATCGGAAAAACTAATCAAAAATGCAATAGAAAAATACATTTTGCGCAAATTAATTAAAATTATCGAAGCGAACGGACAAATCAACAATGAAACAAAAAGCAAAAAGCAATAAAAAAAAAACTAGAAAGAGTAAAATAACAAATGGCAAAGCCAAAGCAACTAATTAATGAGTTGATTAATAAACAATTAGATGCCAGAGTTGAGGGGGGATATATATAGTTAGCAAATCGATGGCAATTTATGAGCTGGTAATTGACGCCCACACACACGAATGTCTACAGAAAAATATAAACAAGGGCCACGACTATGAAGTACCCGGTGGAGTTATTTATTTTGGGTAATGTTTATAGCTAAGCTTGATGCGGAGAGTAACTTAAAACAAAACAAAATAATAAATAAATAAGCTTGATGTAAAACATTCTATGGATTATATTTTTCTGGTAAATCTTTCAATACTTCTCAGACAAAGATAATAGCTAGAAGAAATAAGTATCATTTCCCCAATACAACATACCCTAATTCTCTATGAGTACCAAGTATAAAAACGGGCCCATAACTCAACAATCTGGCCAAGTGGCGACTGTTGTAAATCAAGTGAGCCCAGGCCAGCCAACTTGTTTGCTCTTTTGGCATGCAAACTTGCCCCAGCTGGAGTTGAAAAGTCTGGAGGAAAAACAAAAAAAAAAGAAGTAAAAAAGACCTCCCGCCCACTCTCAGATCCCCGGCTAGATACCCGAAAATTTTTATTTTTCCTCCGGACTACCTAGCACACAAAAAGTGGGTGGAGCACTTTGGATATCCCGGTGGCAGCCACTGCACTTGGCTTCTGCAGTTGCAAATTTCTTACTCCGGCCTGTGTGCCATGGACACGCCCACAGTATTTCCCAGCCTCCTGCTGCTGCTGCCCTGAGGTTCTTTTTCGGGCTTACACACACTCTTGGGTTTATACACACACACATATATATATATATAAAAGCAGCAGCCACTGTTGATTGTTCAGATAAGTGGGCCCACGACTTGACTATGCCTTCGGTTTGGTGGATTACAATACGTATTGGCCTAAGTACAAGTTTCAAGCGCAAATATGTTAATTGCCACCGTGCCATAAACAGAAGCCAAAAGCGTCGCCTTTTTGGAGCTGGAGCTGAAGTTGGTGTGGGTTCTCTTTGGATAGCGGTATCTGATTGTCAGAGTTCAAATTGAAATTAAAATAAATGTTCCAGAAGCGTTAATTGCTTCATTAACAAACAAATTACCATACAGATGGTGGAATTATTCAGTTGAAAGTGTATGGGTCTTTGGGAGTTTTGGCAGTAATTATTTGGCACTTAAGGAATTACAATAAAATGGAGAAGATTTTTTTGTATGTATAAAATATGTATATGTATGTATAAAATAATTGTTTTTTTTAGACTAAATTTGCTTAAAATTAAAAACCTTGAAAGCTAAAATATAGGAATTTAATGCAGCAATTTATGTAAATAAAGTTACCATTAAGTAAAAACATTTATGCCATCAAAGACTAAGTTTTCTAGTAACCTTATATATTTTATTACATAAGCTTAGCCTTTTATTAAAATATTTTGTATATTCATTAAATTAATTTCTAAAAATGTAATTATAAACCCAATAACATCTTTTGTAATTTTATTCTTAGAAGAAAATAATTAACTATCTCCCAAGTCTAAATATTTCGCCAAGAATTCCCAAAAATCCAATTCCTTTCTCTTCGGAATTCCACAAATTTCCTCAAATTGAAATTAATTTAAAAGCACAAAAAAGCGTTAATTGAACTGCATTAGAGCAAACATTTGATTGCTTAATTTACATGAAAATTAACTAAGTCAGACGTTTGGGTGAGAAGGCAAAATCACAGAGAACTCGGTGGAAAAATGCCCGAAAAAACGGCGGAAAATACCAAACTAGAATCAAAAGTAATGATGGTGTCAGGGCACAGGAGTCGTCGTCGTCGTCGTCGTCATCCCTTCGGCCTGCGGCGGGGGTTCATAAAGACGCAGACCATTAAGACGTTTTAATTCTTGATTTTGCACCCTCGTCGCGACCTAGAGTATTTTTTTTTTTTTTTTTTTGGGACCCGGGATGTGTCCAAGGAGTCCTTGGACTCCGCCCGGATTCCGTCTTGGCTCATGACCCACGAGGACCGTCAATTTCTGGCCCTGCTTTATGCCCTTCGTCTGTTGTCGTTTTATTTTTAATTTCGTCTGAGCGCGTCTTTTTTATGCCGTCGAGGCTCATTTGATTTGCAAAATGTTGGTCGTTAATGTTATTAGGTTCTTGGTCTCTGANNNCGCGCGAGCCGGCAAATTGCAATTGGATTAATAAATGCCATTAGGCATTGCAAGTGTTTTATTTTTATTTCCATTTTTTTGGGCAGGGATAATTTGTATTTATGCTGTCATTTTATGCCACATTTAAGTCGAGTTATGGTCAGCAAAAGGAAAATAAAGTGAATGTTTGGGGGGAGAAATAATAACATTGACACTTTGAAAAGCACAAAGAGAGAAAGCCCAAGCTACATTAATAATTGAATTAATTGTTTAAAGCGCAATTCAGTTACTACATTAATAAAGTAAGATATAAGTTATTATACCCTTGCAGGGTGTTATAATTTTAGTCAGAAGTTTGCAACGCAGTGAAGGAGTCATTTCCGAC
>JAEIIU010055754.1:0-21369 GCA_018874675.1 Drosophila baimaii
AATGACTCCTTCACTGCGTTGCAAACTTCTGACTAAAATTATAATACCCTGCAAGGGTATAATAAAGATCAAAATGACATCACTGCATCTTTGGAAATATTAAGACATATTTTCAATATCGAATTTTCAATACACTCAGGAATATGGACTATTTTTTGAGTTTAGTAAGGATCGACTTATTCTAAGTCCATAGCATAAAAAACTATAAAGGCCTAAAATATAGTCCAAAACAGTACTTGACTTAAGGCAATAAGTGACTTTAAGTTAATGTACACATTGGGTTAAAATTAAGGTTATATCTGTCCTAAAGTCATATCTGCGCTAAAATAAAGATAATACATGGCCAACAAATTTCTTGATTTTACCTTTTGTTTGGGTAATATTATATTTACATAAATATTTTTTAAATGCTCTAATGAAATTATTTTTGTA
This sequence comes from Drosophila baimaii, assembly GCA_018874675.1. Lineage (NCBI taxonomy): Eukaryota > Metazoa > Arthropoda > Insecta > Diptera > Drosophilidae > Drosophila > Drosophila baimaii. The sequence continues at coordinate 433 of JAEIIU010055754.1, forward strand.
GTAATACAATTCCTAAAATAATAAAGCTAATGCCGAATTGCTTGCAGGATTTTTGTTAAAGTCGCAGTAGAAATTTAATACTTCCGTAGTAAGACATGTCTTAGAGTTGGTCGGCAACTATCATTCAATTCTGGAATGTTAGTACAAGTTTGGAATTGTATGCGCACAAGCACGATAATTTTTTCTTTTACGAAAAATGACTACTTTTTATATAAACATATCCAAGAAAACAAGTCTACTCCTTACCTTAAATTTGGCTATTTCAGTCTACTCCTTACCTTAAATTTGGCTATTTCAAGGTAACACATTTCCTAGAAATTAAATTTTTGTCCTTTAGGTCAAAACTACATTTTGCCAATATTTCTGCATGGGTGTAGTTGGTTCGATAATAAATTAAATCAGCTTTTAAAATAAAAAGTTTTATTTGAAAGAAGACATATTATTATTTTGCTATCAACTCACAGCAAATAGAATTTTGTGGCTTAACAAATTTCAAGAAATAATTTTGATACCCTTGCAGGGTATTATAATTTTGCCTTGATGTTTGCAACGCAGTAAAAGAATCATCTCCGACTCCTTAAAGTATATATATTCTATATCAGCATCACCAGCCGAGTCGATCTAGCCATGTCCGTCTGTCTGTCTGTCTGTCGGTTTATATGCAAACTAGTTTCTCAGTTTTTGAGCTATCGTTCTGAAACTTTCAGGATAGTCTTATATCTTTTGCAACAGTATATATGTCGGAACGGACTATAAGAGCACTTCCTTAAAGTTCTCATTAAAATCGGCCAACTATATCTGATAGCTACCATACCAAAAAGACTTAGACACTTTTGTTTGCGCACAAATCAATTGTCAAAGCACTTTTTCAACTTCGATAGAGACACCTCCAAAACATGGTTTTTGAACACTTCAAGAGCATCTTCTGGCGACAAAAAACGTTGACCACGCATTTTTCTCTTGATGTGAGAAAAGTCAGGGCTGTATGGCGGATGACCCATTAGTTCGACGTTTTGGCCGGTCAAAAAGGCGTTGGTTTGAGCTGATGTGTGAGAGATCGCATTGTCCTCGTTCAAAAGGATACGTCTTCTCTTGTTCGATTTTCGAATTTCTCCGAAGACTTCAGGTATACAGATTGCTGTGTACCACTCAGAATTGAATTGGCCACACGTCAAAAGTTTTGAAAAATAATTGCACAAAAATGTTCGCGAGTTAATTATATTTTTTAACCAAATTGATTTTTTCAAGTCAATGTAAAGAACACAAATGATGGTCGTACATCAAAATGTTCTGAGTACGATAACACGTCAAACTTTGCAATGGAAACATCAGATGGAGCCAGGCAACACTTAGGTGATCTAGGCCAGAAATAGATATAGAAATAGCTGCCCTCGTAAGAAACGTATCCAATGTTTTAGTTTTTGAAATGTGGGTTGCTTAAAAACAATGAACATTTGAGGAACTTAGAAAAGAGCAGTGAAATAGTGAGCAACATAAGTTGGAGAGATATGGGTTTCCTTTTACATATATATATATAAGCTAATGTATATATATATATATATGTTGTATATAAGCTAATCAAACAAAAACACCTCTTAATGAGGTAAAGAAAATAGTGACGATCGCACATTCAACATGCAAAAATTCTGATATCAACATTTGTGACGAGAAATTAAACACATGATTAAATACACTTTCGAAAATGTACTTTTTCGACACGCTGCAATATAAAAGAGGGGAAAAGGCTGGACTAGTTTTTAAAATTTTATACACACGAACATTTTCTAATTTTTTTTACATTTTTTTCTTAATTTTCGCTATTTATAGCTGTTTTCCCGTTAAACTAGCGGGTTTTCCAAAAGTGGTAGAGCTAAAGTTTCTTATATAGATTTGCTTAACACCATATAAAATTTTCAAGACTTTAAAAATAAGTTTTTTCATTTCATTTCATTTCATTTTCATTTTGAATAGTCCCCCAAAATCTTGTATTTGGTATAACTTTTGAACGGAGTGTCGGATTTTATCATGTGACCCCTCATTCAACGTGTATTTTCAATTAAGATATATGCTAACTTACTAACTATACTAATACCAGGGGGAGTTTATCCCCACCAGCCCCAACAGCTTCAATTTTCTAAATTTTCACTTTTACACTTTCACCGCCCTTTCTCTTAACTCAAATGAATTTGTTTAAGTCTTGGTATGCACTCCTTTTAGTTTTTGCGATACCCATTGATTGGTGTATCACTCGTTATGATCGGACTATCACAGAAGATTTTCATTTATTCCTGTATACATTAGTTGTCGCCTTCACACACTCTCCTGGTGCGCTTCGTCACTACGTGGACTGGCGTCCACAGTGCTTCACAGCTAAAGCCAACCAAATTGTATCATTATATTATACAATTTGGTTGGCTTTAGCTGTGCAGAAGATCATTTAGAATTTACGATCGCCCTGCAGGTCCTTCGAGCGAAGCTCAACTTTCATATTCCCAAAAGCTTTTAACTGGCCAAATGTTAAGAGTCTGTTAGGTCGTGTTGGCCAGAGAGAAGGACGGCCGCTCTCGCTCTTGCTCTCTGGTTGCCGGAAAACAGAGAGTTCGCTCTCTCTCCCACTGCAGCTGCTGCAAGCTGCTGGCTTTATTTATTTTTTTTTATTTGCCAGCCCAAAATGCTATTGAACTCGCATGCACACACACACACACACACACACACACTGATACGCACACCAACACCAGAGCGTGCCCATGTTTTGTACGATTTTTATGTTGTATATTTAAATAACTTTCTGGCTGAGACTTAAAAAAAAAGAAATCGATAAAATATTGGAGAAATATGTAAAAAAGTAAATTGCAAAAAATAGTGGCAAGAGAGGGGAAATTCGGCCAAGCCATCCGGGCCACCCAGGGAATCGANGAACGGAGTAACCACCCACAGGGAACCACCGGGGACACGTGTCCTGAAAATCCAGACCTACATCAACAAAGGCCCCCAAAAAAAAAAAAACCGAAAGGCAGCGTGCAGCCGAAACCCGAATCCTAGCCCAAATACGAAGCCAAAGACGAATCCGCCGCATACGAATCCCGAAAACCCGTTAGCCGAAGTTAATGCGCATCTGCAAAGCTCTCCGATTTTGAACCCATTCCCGTTCCCGTTCCCGTTCCCGTTCCCGTTCCCATTCCCGTTTTTGGTTTCCATCTTCTTCTTCTTTTTTTCGCACAGCCATGATTCCAGGCGCATTTCTGGAAAATTGTGTCAAGCTGACGACACCATTTTCAAATCGCATGCCCGAAGTTTTCATTGCAGTTTTCCTGCTGCATGGCGAACGTCGCTAAGCGCGAGCGAATCGAGAGCGGAAAATCGGGCCAGCGGGAGAGCGAAAAGAAGCCACAGCGACAGCCAGAGAGAGAACGAGAGCGCCAGAGAGTTGTGGAGCGCTTCTTTTGCCGGCATTGCACAAAATAATAACGGTACAGTAGCCCAACAGGAAGTGGTGCATTAACACGCGCCGCTTTTCACCTCGAAATTCGTGCTGAAGCCGACAACAAGAAAAACCACAAGCAACTAAACCAAACTAAATTGCAAAATGGAAAACTTCGCGTAACAGTAAACAACAAAAATATATTTGGAGCGAGTATGTGTGTGTGTATGTGTGCCAGTGTGTGTGTGTGTGTGTGTGAGGGAGAGAAAGAGAAATGGAGAGCGCGCCAATGTGTGTGTGAGTGTGTGTGTGTAAAATGCGGCATTCGATTGCATCACCTAAATAAAGCAGAAGGAAAACAACAATAACAAAAGCTTGGCCTGTGACGTCAGTATGTGTGCGTGTGTGTGTGTGTGTGGGAAACTCTCTCGAATTTGTAATATTTTGAACCATTTTATGATCGAATTTTTTGTACATTTTTTTCAGTGCCTCTTTTAAGTCGAACATTGCACATTTTATATGGCCTTATAATGCTAATAAAGCCGATTAATAAACAAGGTATATTTTAGGTTCCTTCGTGCATATATCTACATAAAGTATGTATGCACATATATTGTACATAAATATGTACTAAACAAACGTGTCTTTTTTATAACAATAGAATAGATTTATACTGATACTTCATGTAAATATTTTATTTACACATTTTCAACTTTTCTTCAAAATAGCTTGTGGGAGAGCTGTAAATTAATTTAAAGAATATTTTTTTAAAGAGCAAAATACTAAGGGATCAGAGGAGTTCTATTCAATTAAGTTTTGACGATTGTATAAATTCTCTGTCCTCAGATAGTGGCTTATTTAGTATTTTATTATTTCCATTTTATTAAAATCATAAATTGGTTGTTAATACAAAAAATGTAAGTGCCTTGGTTTTCAAAAATATTTACGCCATCAACGTTTAACATTTATAATTTTAATCTCGACGTATGTACAAACATATTCATATAAACATATGTACATATGTATATAAATAAATCACTAAATTTGCGTATAAGTATTTAGTTATTAATTTTTCGAGTTAAATTTGATGTGCATTTCCGTGGATTTGTATTTTTTTATACGCGTGTATGCTAAGAATACAATCCCACTTAAATATGCAATATTTTTGTTAACTGAAATGATATAAACTAAAAAACCGGCTAGGCCAAAAACCTCTAAGAGAGAGGCAGAGAGACTGATAGAGAGGAGACGGCGAGCGAAAGAGAGGGGGCGCGTGGGGGATGCTTTGGGACGGGAAAACGTGAAAAGCACGTGCAGCAGGAGCTGTGAAAACTTTTCGGTGTGAATGCCTTCTGCACAGAAACAAAAACGTGCTTTTTTTCGGCCAGCGCCGACGGCGATGGCGACGGCGGCTGCGCTGCTTGCGTCATTTGGCGACTGCGCTGCTGTCTTTAACATGGGGCGAACGATCTGTTAGGCGGACGCTGTTAACCAGCGGCTGTTAACTAACAGATGACTGTTAGCTGACCCCTTTGTGTTGCATATCCTCAGGCGCAGTGGATTTTCCATGTTGATATGACGGAGGAAATGATTTTGGAAGCAAAACAAACAATCTAACACACATAAAACAATAGAGTACATAAACATATTTACATAAAGCATATTTACTTTTATTTTATTGTAGCAAGCTTCCAAAATAAAGGACCACAACTGCCTCGCTAGGAAAAAAAATTGTTTATTTTATTTAAGCTGTAACTCTGAACTTTAAAAATATTAGAAATGAAAGCGGTTCATTTCATACATTTTGGTTTTTTTTTAGGATAGATTATTATTTATTTACAAGAAGGCAAGCCCAATATCAAGCAAATAATCTTCAATAGTCACGGAATACTTTAAAATCTAATTAAATGAGTTGTCAAATCACTAATAATTCTAACAATTTCTGCACTTTTCTTCAAAAAAAAAGATGTACGATTCTTCGCTAGGTAATTTAGAGACTTACATATGTATGTACATACATACATATGTACACGTACATGTACATATTCAGAAAACAAATAAATATAATAATAATAACCAACAAGTTTTGAAGCAATTATTATTATTTTTATAACAATAAATTAAAATTTTAAAGTTCGTTTCTCGCTTTGTCTTATGTCCTGTTTCTTTCTTCCACACCACCCGCACTCCCTCTGGATGTCCCTCTCGCACTTGCACTCCCCTAAAAGATTAGCTCTTCAATGTAGGCAATTTGTCAATTACTGATGCCTCGCAATGCAGCAGGCAGGAACAACAACAACAACCGCTGCATCAGGAGCGGCAAGCCGGCACTCTCTCCTTCCTTGCCGGGAACTCCACGTGAAAGCTCTGCCTCTGCCTGTGCCTCTGCCTCTGCCCGCTAGAGAGTGAGCAGTGAGCAGCCGAGCAGTGAGCAGCGACGCTGGCAGTGCAGGCACGAAGAACCCTCGGCCGTTGCTCGTACAGCGGTCGTGGCGGTCTCCGAGCATCGCTGTAGCCCCGTCTCCCTCGCGCGCTCACTGCATCGCTCGCCTGCCGAAGATAGCGCTGCGCCTTCGGCCGGCGCTTCGGCGCGCTGCCGACGCCGGCGTCGTTACTCGGCGTGTGCGTCGGCTTCTGGCTTTCTGAATTTCGTATTTCGTATTTCGTTTTTCCCTTTAGCAAAAACAGTTTGCATTTGTTTTTCCGCGTGTTCGCACACGTTCACGGGTCTGCGTCTTCTCCGCTCAGATTCTCAGATTCTCACATCCCCACACAATTATCCGATTCTCCTTTCAGTTCTCAGTTTTCCACTCACACTCCCCAAAACTCTCTTCTTGCGGTTTTATTCTATTTTTTTTTTTGGCAACCGTTATTCTGGTTCCACCGCGTGTCTGTGACGATAGTGCGCTTGTGTGCGTGTGTGTGTGCTAAAGGATTCGAAAACTGCAGTTGCGAGTTTAAGTTTTTTGTGTGTGTTTTCGAGTTTCTGTATGGCAATTCGCGAGATTTTCAGAGATTTGAAAGATGTTTTTGAGCCCAGCTTTCTCAGCAGATTTCAGTAAGGATTTCGAGTATAGTTTTTGGTTGATTTTTAGGCTCAAATGGAAGTGTGTTCAAAAAAAAAAAACGGAATTTAACAAGCTAACCAATAGCAGTAACCGACCTAACAATGCAGCGTTTTTTTTAGCAACTTGAATACAAATTGTAGAACTTCTTAAAGTTGTAGAGTGTAGTTTCAATATGTAACTGCTTTTCGAATATGCTGGAACTTTCGGAAATCTTCCCATGAATGTCCCGAAAATTAAATTTGTTGTTCTAAAATCAAAAAGTTCTCTATTAAAGTCAGATTACCTAAAAATATAAATAGTCCAATTATTTTCAAGTCGTTTCTTTTGGCATTCAAGAACGTGTTAGAAGGTTCAAGCTAGTTAAAAAGTAAATTTGAACGACAAACCAGGCTCAGATTTAGGATTATTCTTAAGATTATCAAATGTACGAATAGGTTTCTTCATAGCCAATTGCACAGTAAATTGTTAGAAGTTTTGAATTAATTTTTTTATTCCTAAAATGAATTTGTAATTTCTTGTCAACAATGAAATTCTGTTACAATCCAATCAAATTTGAAACAAAAATGTTATTGAAACTTTGAGAATAGAATAGAAAACGAACTTAAGTCGTTGGCTACGACTCTAAATATAAAAACATTTTGTTTATTTTTTATATACTTATTTTTTACCTATTATTATTTTATTATTATTTTTTTTTTGTTGGGGAAACTTAGGAGTTGCAACTCCCGAGAGTCGTCGTCGACTCTCTCTCTGCCTGCAGTGCGGTAGGCGTCGCTGTTGACGCTGGACGCGGCAGAGGCAGCGACTGCGGCAGCGGCAGCGCCAGAGCAGAGGCCGAGCGAGATGCGACGCACAAGCGTCGCGGAGTCGTGTCGAGATCGAAACGCCGAACGGAACGGAACGGAAGTGCAGTGCAGTGCAGAGCGGAAACGGAAGCTGGAACAGCATTCCCACTTAGCACTGGGCCCGCACACTCACTCATACTCGCGCCCACATACACGTGCCGCTGGACACTGGACGCTCCTTATAGTTTTTTTCTTTGGTTTCTAACACGCGACCGATTTTTTTTTACAAATTTTTTTTACGTGCTCATTTCTATTAACAAAAAAAAACAAAAAAATTAAACAACAACAAATAATAAACATAATAAAAACAAAATAACCTATTTTTAAAACCAACCTAATCCAAAACAGCAGCAAGAACAACAACGTGCGGTGTTGTGAGCTTGCCGCAAAAATCAAATAAAAAGTCCAACCACAAAAATCCAGAAATATATGTACAAAAAGTGGCAACAATAATGTCGGCAAAATGCAGTGCGTGAGGCAAGAAAAACAAACAAATATACAGCAGCACCTCGAAGCGAAGCCACAGGGAAAAGTACTTTGGACAAGTGAAAAATCCCTCAATTTATAAATCGCCAATTAAAAAGGAAACGAGAGAACGACACACAGAGAAAACTGCTGGAAGCCGGACAAAATGTTTGGCAGCCAACCTAGCTGCCTTTGAGGCTAAGTGAGTGGCTCAAGGTGTGTAAATATATTAAATATATGTATGTATGTATGTATGTAGCATCAGTTCCATCTAGAGATCAAATCAAATAGCCAAGTGTTTACGCCGCTTATTCTCTAGCGTATTTTTCTTGAGTTTTTTTTATGAGCTAAGTCCGCTGATTTGTGGCCAATCTTTGGTCGAACACTTCCGCTTCGAAAATACGAAATATACGCGATGAAATGCTCACCTCAAACGAATGGACGCAGAAAACCTGACCTATTTCATGCGAAATCAAAGAATATTTCATATAAATAAATATCAACACAAAAAGTATTGGGGGGAGAGCCAAAGAAAAGAAAGATATATTTCTGTTCTCGCTAGGCATGGAAAAGTCTTCAAAAAATGGAATGCCGGAGGCATTTTTTTATGGCTGTGATGGAGTGCGGATGAGGCAATATTTTTTTCTTTTTTTATTATTGCCCATTGCTTATTATTTGTTCAATAGTGGGAAATGAATAATTAAATGTTCTAAAAATACCACAGGTTTTTTCTTTTCAAAGGCAATTGCTCATCACCAAGAGTGCTTTCGTTGAGCTATTTGCTTACTTTTTATTATTAAAAAACAATACAGTTTCTTGTGGTATTTGCAATGGCTTGTTCAACAATCAAAGTTCTCGAATTTCGGAAATTTAAAATATATTTTCCTGTGGTTTTATCGCCGCTGAATTCATTCTTAAATAGCTATGTATGGCTTGTTTAACAACTACACATATGTAAATAGATATGTATGAGAAAGTATTTTCTAAATTTTGTTGAATTATTTGACCTCTTTTTACTTTGGGTTTTTATAGTAATAAAATATAATAATATTAAATAAAAAATGTAATGTATTTCTGTTTATTATTAAGGGCACGACATAATTCTATATTTTATCTAATAACGTATACGTTATATGTATACATCTGGGAATGCATTTTAATCGCAATTAATTTAGTTTCCAAAAAATAATACAAGTAAGAATTAAATATTTAAAATACGTCTGCCTTAAGATCTCCCTCTTAGATTCCCCTTTTTAAGGCTAAAGAACTGTATAAACAAATTCTGCCATCAGCTGCCGACGCTGGGCAAACATAAACAAAGGCAGAACGTAAGAAAATGCGGCTAGCGAAATGGGAAAAATTACAATATTTCTAAAATAAATCCCGAGTTGATTTGATGATTTGTTCATGTCTTTCGGCATCTTTGCCAGCCCATCGCTCATTGGGAACCTAACGAACCGCAGCGGCAAAAACATCTCTCGCAGTTCTCTCCTGAACTCGACGCTTTTCCAAACGGTCTATTATTAAATTTCTTGATATTTTCCCTGGCTCCCTTCTATTGTTGCGATCTCTTTTGCGCCAACTTACGGGGGCTTAAGGCATTTGATATATGAATTTTTGGACTTTAACTGCTAATTAGACAAATTCTTTTATCTTTGCTGGGGAATTTCACAAAGCCCTTGGAGCATATACTCGAAGCCCTAGATCAAGCAAATATTTACATTGTGTTGATCAAAGGTCGAACATCCAGAATGGTACATTTTTTACCATGGAAGCTGCCTATGATTCGTATTCATTTTGCTGTCGTACTAAATGACATTATTATGGTTTTCTGAATTGAAATATAAATTTTACAACAAGTTATATCACAAGTAACCTAATAATTACGAAGCAAAGCAATTTCAAAGCTGTAATATGTACTATTTTTAAGTTCCAGGAATGCATTTTCAATTGCATCCCCATCCAGGGTAAACCTAAATCACATTTCCATATTATTTAAAAGTCTGATTACACATTTTACTTGCTCAATTTATTTATATTACAAAAACGCTGTCATATCCATTAATGCTCGGTCGAAAAATTATTCAGAATTTCGCAAAGAAATGGCCACTTGGCTTCCTCCATCACAAATAATTATTGTCAGGGGCCGCTTCCCGCTGGCCTTCTGCCCTCTTCTGGGCATATGCATATATTTTTCCGAATTGGTTCCGCACATTTTGCCATATTAAATCATCAAAAATTGAGGGCGAAATAAAAAATCACATCAAAATGGCCACAAAAAATTAATGCAAATGTTGGCGCTTTCACATTTAATATGCAGAAATAACAAAAAACGGTTGATAGCGGATGAAAAAGCGCACAGTGCAAAGTTGAGTGGAAAAAAACAATCGGAATAATTGTGCAATATAATGACATATGAAATTTCATTTCAATTTTGTTTTTGCATACTTTTATTTATTTATATAAGCTGGAACGGCAGCGCAGAGGAAATCATATCTATAAACTGAAAATTGCTATTGAAAAAAATAAAAAAAATAAACCCAGTCAGACATGAAATGAGCAACAAAGGCTGCAACGGCAGTAAAAAAAAGGAAAAAAGAACAACTAAATGGATGGAAAATATTATAAATAAATTAAAATAAAATAAATTTACTCAGTGCCAGCATCAATTGGTCATGCGAACATAACTGAAATCGTCACAATCGGAATCAAAACATTCCGGAACAGGGCCGACAGATGTATATTAATTACACAAAAAAGGTTAGTTATTCTCTTCACTTTGCTCTTAGTTTTTATGAGTTACTTGTTTATACAAATAGACGTAATTTAGACGATCTTCTTTACATATTTTAAATATTAATAAAAAAAAGGGCAACTAGGAGTTAATAGAGTTTTTTGTTCGTAAGGGGAAAATAAAATGTTAACCTTCTTAAGGGAGTAACAATTCAGTAGGTGCCCAAGTCGACGTCTAATTTCGTGAGCTCTCACCTGTGCTGCCTGAACAGACGATTGTTTCATTTAAATACTTACCTTCCTTTTGCTTGTGAAAAAATATCAATCTTCAAGGCTTATGCACAATTATTAGACATGACAAGTCTATGGGATATAGACATAGAACATTTTCAATTGTATGCATCCTCATATTTTTTCTGAATTTATCTGTGTGTTTCTTGTGGCTTGCAAAGCTTATTATTTGCTAGAAAAGTATTTCAAATAAATTGTTATTGTTTGTAACAATTCTATAACATTGCAAGAAGAAAAAAGCTTGCATAATTTTAGAAAGAAGAATGGAATAATGTAGGTTTCTTAGATATGCTTCATGCTGTCTTCAGGACCTCCATCTATTCCATTGATTTAAATTAGTTTTCACTCGACTTTCATGAAAGACCTTCCCTTCTCTGACCCAATTTCGGAGCAGGAAAAAGGACACCGAATGGGAGGAGGAAAGAATCACATGCCAAACAATAAAGAACGGGCAATGCCAAAGTGGGGGGAGCGTGTCACATATCTTCAGTGGTTTTTAGGCTCCCGAAAAATCCATTTAAATATGTAGATATGTCGAGGGGGACAAGTAGCTGCTGCTGCTGCTTGATATTGGAGCACTGCATAATGGCAGATATAATGCGGACTAAAAACAAAAGTGACTTCCTTTATTGTTGTCTCGACATATCCCTTCATTGTTGGCCTGCGCTTCGGCTTGGATTTGGGTTCGGAGCGGGGCTGAAATGCGGTTTGGGGCTACGAGCCGGGGTTTTGGGTCTCGGGTCCTGCGCCTGGCCTCATTTGTCCTAGTTTAAATGGTCTTTAGGTCGCGCATTAAACCATTGCAAAATTCTGCATACATATGCAGTTGAGCGCCTATAGGCGCCTCTGTATGGGTGCACCGTATCTGTGTGTGTGTGCTCCGCTTCCTTTGTGCGCTCGTGTTGCTGTTCGGTGTTGGTGCTGGTGCTGGTGCTGGTGTTGCTTCTGGTATTGGTGTTTGTGTTTATTTGTTTGCTGTTGGCTTTGATTTGGTTTCTGGCCTGGCCTGCTATCGCCATCAAATCAGGCACACAAACATAATTGTCTCTGCATCTGTGTGTGCGAGAGAGAGTTGGTATCGGTGTAAGTATCTGTGTGCGCCAGTGTAAATAGCAATTACACGCTCGGCTCCCCGCTCTCGCCCCGCAGCCGGGCCCAATGTGTTAGGGTAAATATACATAATCAAGCGAATGCCCCCAAAAACGAAAATGCAATGAGGCAGCACACACACCAAACAGCAACATCGACATCAATAAAAACAGCTGGAGCACACTTGGCGAAATTCGTAGCCCCAATTTCAAGCGAATAATTTCGAATGAGAGCTATAATCGCCAATCGCCAATCCAGACTTTACTTTGAGGGCATTTTAAATGGGTTTTTGGAGTACGGAAAGCCATACAGGATCAAGTTAAATTTTACAATAGTGCTTGGGAAATTCCTCTAATATATCATATATTTTTTGCAAGTGACTGCATATAAATTCCAATAGAAAGGCTAATTTCTAAAATACTGTACAACTTGTATATACTACAGAAGTTGAAAAAGGAAAGGTTAATTTTCATTATCTTAAAGGCTATCCCAATTTCTTAAATTATACGAGCAAATATAAACAATTGATCTCCAATCATCAGCAAGCTCTGTAGAGGCCCTATATTAATTTAGGTTTATATTCATATGCTGTACTATACAAATTAATAAAAAATATATATGGAACATTCACTTATTATTTGTATAATTTTTTACCGTGACTGCAGCAACAGCATCAACAATGTTGCACTTAAGCTTCGCCTGCGCTCATAAGTATGCTTCGATAAGTGTGAATATGCATGCCTCGCGATGGCGATGACTGGCGAAACGAAGAACAGGAGCTCGTGGAGAGGAGGGCGGAGAGAGAGGGAGGGCAACGAGGAGACAGAGTGAAGACGCAGGACGAGCAGATGAGACTGTTGGGTACATAACGATGCACTAACTTAGTTAAAGTGCTTGAATGAAGATGAAAAATTGTCTAGCTAAGAATAGGCTACACTTCGTGCTTGTATACTAGATGAGAGAAGAGCTGTTAGTTATAAAAAGGGAGTCCCGAATGGATTTATTAATAATACGAAAATGAATAATAAAGTGCGACAGTTAATATAAAAACTTCAAAAACATTAGCACAACTTCCGACCACAGAATGATCCGGAACCAGAGGGAGTGACGCAAAATGTCTAAATGTTTTCAGTTTATTGTGTTAATTGAAAGGCAACGCTTAATGCTTATAAGATGCATTTTCAGACTCTGTTGAATGGGAAAGAAATATAGCTACTTTTACTTCAGAATTACGACTTTAATTATATAAGCTACTATATCATATAGCTATTTAGGAAAATAAATCGGAAAATAATATGAAAATTGGCTTAACTATTCGATACTGATTGCCAAAGCGAGCTTCCCTTCATGTTTTAAACAGTTTTGTGCTACTTTCGGCTAACTTAGATGCTCAAACCACTTAAATAGTTGGAATCACAGACGACCCCAAGCTGAACTGCGTTATTTCTGGCTCCATTAACTTTTCTCAACACAAGTCCCCTTAAATCTGAGAAACGAACATCCAAGGAGTCCAAATGGAAGCCCAGCCAAAGCAAGCAAAACCACGTAAAAGGGTCGCTAAGTGCGGAGGGAAAATGAAAATCCGGGCAGGGACACGACTCCAGACTCCGGAGTTCCGTGTGGGAAGGGCGGACCCATATGCAAATTGGTTAAACTAACTAAATCAGAAAAGTGAAAACACTAAATTTAATTACATAGTTGGGGCCAAAAGCGAATGAGACTGGCATACATATAATGAGGCATAGACAGACGTCGCATTACACAATATTTATTTAATGGCATGACTTTTCATACATAACATAGAGCCGCCGCCAATTTATGTCGCCCGGAGTTCTCCATTTCTCCCCTTCTTCCTCTTTCCCCCCCTTTGGCATTGCCACTGTCGTTCTCTGTGTCTCAAAAAAGGGGGGTGCTCCAACCCCCAGAGCTCCCCCCCTTTTGACCGAGATTCAAAGCTGACGATGACGATGGCGATGACGAGGACGACGATGAAGCCCCAACCTCTTTTTCGCTAAGAAGAAGTTCGACTTTTGGCTTTGTCTTGAAAACGAAAGCAGCCCGGAAATGTTTGTGCTGGGCCCCATCGTATATAGTAACTACTTAGCTGTACAAGACTATATATCAACCGGAGGGAAATGGGCAAATGGAAGGCAGTGGCAGCCGCGATGTGTGCAGTCACCTCAGCGTGCAGCTCTAAGCACTTGGAAAAATCGTATTTAAATTTGGGAAGCCAAGAAGTCGACCTCAAAAAGTGAATTACTTCCTTATGCGGTTATGACACAGTATGTATAAGAGTTTTCCATTGATTAAAGGTTTCATTAGAACCTTGAAAAATATAGCTTTTTTTTCGTAATTCGACTGACTAAATAGGTAATAAGGCTATGCTAATGCACGTAAGACTTCATTAATTGGAGATTTTATTAGAGACTTGACAGAAACCATATGGTTTTCCCTCACTTCGAGCAAGACAACTATATAACACTTGAAATGCCAAAAACTACTATATCAAATTTAGTAACAAAATTACTGTTCTACTGCTTTAATTTTCAGAAATTATGCAAAACAAATGCATGCAAAAACAAGCAAGGAAAGATATACCCTTGCACATATATAATTCTGAATTAATGGAATTTCATTGATATTTAGTTGGCCTATTTAATTCGAGCAACTGTTCTGAATGAAAACATGCGAAGAAGAACCTTAAACTTGCCAATTTAGCCTGTATGACTATACGATAGGTATTGGAGATAACGGTCGATTAATTTTAAAACACTATGTATTAAAAAAAAAACGTAAAATTTTAAGGAAACGAGATTTCACAACTTTTATACTAAAAGATTAAACTTCACGAAAGATTAAACTTCACGAAACACCCTCTGTTACTTATATGTAGCGGTTGATTATCGTTGTCCGATTTTAATCAAAAAATGTTAATAAAGTCCTCTTATCTATTTAAAAAGACCATTTATAAAGTTTTAACCGGATAGCTTAAAAAATAACGAAAATATATAGTTTATAGTGTGCAGCTACAATCACTTTATATGGGCACATATTCATTCGAATATCTTTAAAAATAGCAAAAAAATGCCAATTCTCCCGATCGTTACTATGGCAGCTATAGGATATAGTAGTCCGATTCCGGCTGTGCCGACCTACATACGGCTTGCAAAAGATGTAAAACTATTTAGTTTGCATATAAACCGAGAGACGGACAGACAGACGGACGGACATACAGAGAAACGGACATGGCTAGATCGACTCGGCTGGTGATGCTGATCAGGTCGGAGATTCCTCCTCCTTCACTGTGTTGCAAACATCATGGCAAAACTATAATTTCCTCTGCAAGGCATAAAAGCAATGGATGTATCCTTCCCGTGCTTGAAGTTAATCTCTTTAAGTATATTTTCTTAAAATATGGAAATATTTAGTTACAAGCAGAATAACTACATATTATGACAGTATTATTGTGAGAGACTCTTATAAACTTTCATGACATTAAATCAACGCAAAAACTTCATAAAAAAAAACTTTAATTTTGGCCAATTGTGTTGAAATAGGCTCTGTTTCGCTAAGTGAATCCGCTCAATTTGCGATTGGTGGCCCCTTGGCTTTGCTTCTCTCCTATCTCTTGCCAAGTTTCGCGTTGCCTTTTTGCAGTTTCGCTTTAAGTTGGCTTTAATCATGGCCCGCATATGCATATATGTACGTCCGTATGTATATAGACATATATACATATTTGCGCACAGATATGTATATGCAATATATACATATATGTATATGCAAGTTTGACAAGCCCGATTTTCTGCACTCTCCGCTTTTCCTCGCCCCTTCCACATTTCCCACCTCTCTTCTGTCTCAATAACTTTGGGCTTTGCATTTCCGTTACGTTTCGTATGCAATTTTCGCATTTGTCTGTCTTGCTCGCTCACTCCGTCTGGGAAAAAGGAGGGGGGGTGTCGAAAAGTGGGCGGTGGGCGGTGGGTGGTGTGCCACGCCCCATACCCACTTGTTAAATAGCATCCACAGTTGCTGTTGTCGCTGGTACGTGGTGGGAATGTAGGACATTGTTATACAGGTCGGAGCAGGATCGGGTTTCGGGCATCGGGGGAAAATTGCAGGAGTAGGCCAGCCGCATGGCACGAAATGTGCAACACAAAAGTTTTCGTCATTATTGGCTTATGAGGTGAAATTTATTGCAGCATAATTCAATGGGAATGGCCACTCCTTCTCCTCCTGCTGCTCCTGCTGCTCCTGCTCCTCCTTTGGCTATCTTTGACTCTGTCTTTGGGTCACAGGAGAAAGAGAAAGCAATAAGAAAATAAAGGAAATAGCATATGTACTATATACATATGTACATATGTATATTTGGTATATATATATGATATATATATATGTAGTATGTATATTACTAAGGGGAGTTTTGTAAGAAGCACAAGTGTAATTATTTATTAAAATATTGTCTTTTAAGGAGGATAAGAAAATAAAAGATATTACATTATACAAATTATATCTGTACAAATATCGAAAGAACGAATGTGGTTATCCTATAGCAATATTTCAGTTAATAAACATGTAATTAATTTCCATGGTAATTCCAGATACCAGGATTAGTTCAGTTATTCTTTTGCGTTTTTTTTTGGCGTTTAACCTTTTCAGTTTATCTTACCAGGTGACTTAATCATTATAATTACCTATAACACATTTACACATGTATAGATTTATTTATATTTTTTTTATATATATAATTCATTATCTATTCCATTTTCATCCCATTGCAGACACGCTCTGAAACCGAACGACGCCGATAAAGAAGACCTTTTTTAAGACAAAGCATAGAGAACATAAAAACTATCGCATTATTACGAAATTCTTCTATATATTTGAAATATTTTCAAATTTAAATAACTTAATTCATAATAAACTAATTGATAATTAATTACATAATAGTAAACAAAGCTCAAATAGACTGAAATAGAGTCCAAATATATTACGAAAGTAAAATGCAATTAATTCAACATATCATATAAATTAATTAGAACAAATTGCATTTAAGTTATTAACAAAACAAAAAACAAACAAAGCAAACCGAATAATTATGCAATCCAAACAAAAAAAAAATAAATAAAATAAATAAATGAGAAAGCTATGAACCAAAGTCAACAATAAACTCAACTAAACACGAGAACCAAGTGAACAAAAAAGATCAAACTGCAGAGGAAAGGGCAGAATACAGTGTGGTGGCTCATTCAGCGCAGAACAAATAACAAATAATACTCAGTAATTACATTCGTTTAAAAATCACCTTAAGTTCGCGTTAAATTAAATTCAATAAATTATAATGCTAAGCAGATCCCATAAAAGAGACGACACATAAATGGAGAGACAAGTATAGAGGCAACAAAAAAAATTCAAGGTAAGTGTCCGCAAATAAATTGTAAATCTTTACAGATTTTCGGGCTTATTCGTAAATACTTTCGGGAATTTAAGATATGCAATAAGGGGGGGAGCTTTTCCGGATGGGAACTGGGAAATGTATGAGTGGACATGGCTCCCGACAGCTATCTAGACTCTCGCCCCTCCAATTTCCAACAAGTGTGTGCTGCTCCCGCCGCCCTTCTCTGCCGCTCTCCCCGAAGTCTATTCTTGGAAAACCATTCGAAAATTTTTTTTGTTCTTGGTTTGTTTTATTCAAATTGTCTTTATTTATTTGTTGGTGCTGCCCGCCCGTTTGTTTGGCTCCTTGTGAAAAATTATTTCTTAATGAGTCGCAACTGTGCGGTGGATTGAACAGAAGAAGACTTTAGGGTGGGGACTCGGAACGGAATGAATTGGCATAGATCAACGCGGGCATTACGCTGACTAATGGGTGTCTAATGAGTGGAACAAGTGAAAAATGTGCAGGAAATCTTGGGGGGGATGTCAAAGTCGACCGAGATTTAAGTGGGCAGTGTGGGAAATACACTATTGCTATTTTAATTATAATGATTCTTCAAGTAAATACATAAATAAATTGTATAGGACTATGGGAAAGGCGAATGTAGTGTTGATAAGTTAACTAAAAGAAGCTATTTTTGGGGTCAATATCGTCATACACTTTGTTAAGTTAAGAAACTATATTTTTGTTGTAATAACGAGGCGAGAGAAATGGAACACTGACACCTTCAACTCAAAAAATGTCTCATATTTAAGTTGGAGACAATTTATAGAAACATTAGAAAAAAGTACGACATCTAAGCAAGTTCATATAAAGAATTAAATTTAAAACAATTTAGCTTAAACATTAATTCCTATTAACCATTTATTTTTGATTTATTTGCTGTTTCCAACACTCTTTCATTACTAATAAAAATCATTGTTAAAAATTGAATTGATCAATTGATTATCAATCAAGTAAAATTCCCAATTTCGCTCAGAAATACCCACAAAATGTAATATTAAAATAAAGGGCAAGCTCCGAGCAAATCCCAGTTGCAGTAAAATAACCACAAAGCTAAGAACTGTCAACAGAAAATAGAAAATGCGAGGAGGACCAACGTTTTGCTGGATATCTAAGTGAAAAATCTAAAAATTTTCCCACCCACCCGGGCACTTGGGCAATTGGCGTGGCGCTTCATTAACATCATTCCACTTTCGTAACTCAATTTGGGAGCTAAAAATTCGGAGCACATGTGCGACAGCTCAGGAAACAAGCTAATTCCAGAATCGGAACAGATGTACATACATATAGGGACAGCGCAAAAACGCTGACGAAGCCAAATCAATTTCGAAGCTGAAAAATTGAGGGAGAAAATCATAAAAAAGAGGGGAATAGAGGGAATGATTCGCCCTCCTTTGTGGCCATTCATCGGGATTCATTCATAGAGCAATCAGTTGAGGGACGGCAAGAGGCTGGCATAGCACTAATCAAATCAAAGAGTTCGCCCCCCCAAAAGCAGAAGGAGCTGAGGGAAAATGAAAAAACACTTCCGATTTCTATCTGCACTGAGAGGAAACTTACGGACCAGACACGAAAAAATAAAATCTCACACATTCATGAAAACTAATTTGGTATCCCTGCTCTAGGACTGTAAACGAACGTCAAGGACTATGTGTTGCAATCCATCAAGGTCTTGACAAAAAAAAATGCAGCTTAAAGTATTTACGATCAAGTAATCTTGCCAGGTTGGTTCCTCTTGTATCTGTGTAAGGAAAGGGAAGGCAAACAACCGAATTGGAGACAGGAAATGAAGAGTCAAGGGAGGCTGTCGCAGCGTTTCCTTGCAGCAGAGCAGACAAACACAATCAGACGACAAACAAAGATATTAAATAAATTATCCATCAAATACACGAGGCTCTGACTACACGGAAGACATGGGGAAAAGTGCATTCCGAAATCTTCGGGAAAGCTGGGAAAGTTTTTTCTACCTTAAACCCATATAAAAACATATATCGCTGGCTTGTTGCTCGCCACTTTGCGGCAATAAAAAAGTTCGTTTATAAAACAAACATCCCGGCAATGTTTTCCCTTCCCTTGTCACTCAGCGGCTTGTAAGTTCTTCCAACATATCCACGCCCACTTTTCCCACCAGCCCTCAAGCAAACACACACACACACACGTAGTTCACGGCAATAAATACAATAAAATTCTTTTCTTCTGGAACACAGCACCCACTTTTGTCGGGGTCTAGGGGTAGGCTGACTTTTTCGGCCTGTTTGTTGGTTTTTCCCAAAAGAAAATTCTAGGAATGAAGTGGCCGAGTGGCCACAAATAAATTAAATTGGTGTCTGATTTGTGAGTTTATTTGTGAGGATTTTAATGGCACATAATTACATTTCTTGGAAATATGTAACTGAATTTCCCAATGTTTTTGATAAGGTCAATATGCTGTGATGATTTATTTATTAAATCACGGGTTTCCGTGTTGAAAAGAGCAAGCAAAAGCAATTAAAAATACGATAATTTCTTTAGTTTCTTATTCTTAGCTTGCGATTATGCAGTTTAAGAACTAATTCTGATCATAAATATTTATTCACCTGGAAAGACCATCCGATATTCGTGCTTTGCCAGCCAGTTTTCTGTGTGTTTGCTTTCCAATTTGTCCGCTGGGAAACTCGAAAGGTATTGGGTAAAATCCCCCCGCATATGACGTCCCTTTTTCTGGGGGGCATGGCAGTGAGTGTGGATGGATTTTTAGGTGTTGTTGTCGCCGGGGGGTCAAACCTAACGGCGTTGCGCATACGCCCCATGGGCCGCCATAACCCTTTAATGAGTTTTAATTTTTCACATTACCCACGTAATTTGTATTCATCAAAAGTGTAGAATCCTGCTGTAATTAATTTTAATGCAAACATTTTTGCGGCTTGGGGCGGGCGGCATTTCATTTGTTCCGTTTACCGCTTGATGTTGCTAATTTTTATGAGCATAATGATTGATTGATTGATGGATGGATGGACGGCTGGCTGGCTCGCTAGCAAGCTGGCTGGATAGCTGGTGGTTGGGTTGGCCGAATCCAAATGAATGCTGATGGTTTGGTTGAGTGAATTGCTTTTTGATAGATCACAAATATGTCAGGGGGGTTGAGCGCGGTGACGGGCGAGGTCGGTGCCAGTTCATTGTTCGCTGCTTTAAAATGTCTACGCAAGTGAAAATCGTAATGGAAATTCGATAAAAAAAGAGCGACAAACCAAAATAGAAACGAAATTTGTTTTATGAAGCGCACAAATGGAACCACGTCAACTCAAATTGGATTAACCTCATAACCTAAACTAAGCCCAGAGATAAAAAAAAAAACGTTCCTAATGTCATAACTGTAGCACAGGCCAAAAAAGTAATTGGTAACATATACACTTATATGAACACCAAATGTTATAGCTCTAGCTCTTATAGAGTATAAAATCGGTTGCTTTATGCGGCCAGATGGACGGGACTAAGTTGACCTGGTTGGTGCTGATCAAGGATATGTATACTTAATGGAAGATTGCTCCTTCTGCAAGTTACCTGCAGTATCGGTTGAGTTCTGGGCATAAAAACGGACCTACCCTTTAT